>LPNX010384108.1:99583-130856 GCA_001517045.1 Pseudotsuga menziesii | reverse complement strand
TAGCCATAGTTTCCCTTAATCCTTCCCCACCCCTTCTAAAACATTAACCAAAGTCTTTCCTACCCCCTCTGAATTATTAAAAAATATTTTTTATGTTTTCCATATCGCGTGCGCGTTTTGGTTCACTATAACGCTAGCGTGTTTTTGTTCACTATAATGCGAGCGCGTTTCAAAATTCTATGAGCGGGAATATTTTTTTGAATTCAAATAAAATGCGCCATGTTTTTTAGAGTCAAAACCAATCCGAATCACTTGGTCACATGTCAACCTTAATCCTATGTGTATGGTTTGGTGTTTGCTTTGATAATACCAAACCCGTGCTATGGTAATCATGAACCAAAGCTAATTGGGTGTTTCTTCCAGTTTCTGAAGAAACCTGTGTTTAACCACTCTTTACAGTATGCTACACACAATCATTTTTGACAAAATCTTAAACACAATTATGGTTTTTTTTACAGATTCCAAATATGTAACTTTTATTTAAAATTATTAATTTTTCATATTTTTCTTCAAATTCTTTTCTCTCCCACCTCCTTAACTCATGAAACACACTGTTAGTGTTTCTTCTATAACTTTTTCAATTCTTGATCACTTCAAACAAAAATTGTATGGTGCACAAGTAGACACTAACCTCTACGTTCTATCAAAACCCCATTTCATGATTTTTGCATTAAGACCTTCAAAGGCTGCACCCACAAAACACATACCATTTTCGAGGTTTTCTCACTTAGACAATTATAAAAATATTATAAAATTACTAATTTAATTTTCAAAAAATAATGCCGCACTAGTGCTATGGGTTCTCTACATGGATGTCAATTTTTGTAGCTTGATTCGATCATTTAGGCCCTCAAAGGCTGCACCCACAAAAACATATACCTTATGATTTCCTTGAAAAATAAAAAGTGTCTGTTAGGAAAAATGAAATTTGACATAGCTATGCAAATTTTCAATACATAAAAGTCATATATTCGGAAAGGTGATTCAATTTCCTACATTTCATGTTTTTTACTCAATGCAAGATATTTTGCATAATTATCTCAAAAAATCCAAGTAAGTTGAGGGATGCCTGATTTTTCAGGTTTCTATTGCATCTAACGTGCACAAAAAGGTCCCTCATCTTCTTGCACAGGCCCATGGGAGAGAAAGAGCCAAATGGGAGTTTCATGGACACTTGGATAGATTCCCCTTACATTTATGACATATATGACAACAATGATTGAGATTCTATGATAGTTATGACACAAGTCATATCTGAAGGCTGACATACTAACATACCAACATGTTAGGACTGAATAGAGCATCTTAGAGGTCTAATTTGGGAGTTGGAGAAGGCCAAGAGGCTCCTACTCAAATTTGGGAGAAGAGGGAAGGTGAAGAGAGAGGCCACATGGCATCGCATGAGAAGCCACACCAATTCGACTTGGATTTGGAACCTTAGAAGACTAATAAGGTTTATAAAATATATGTATCAGCCATGAGAAGAATATTTTTGATCATTTGTGAATTGTGAGAACTAGTGGATGACTAGTTTTCTTGCTTAAGCCAATTTCGAGGGTGAAAGATTCCCATCCTAGTTGGTGTTTGGAAAGGCCACCCAGGTATTTCATGGAGATTTAATGGAGTTTTATTTCCAAGTGCAAGCTACAAGAATTTCATGGAAATCTCAATATCATCTTGTTTTTCCATTCATCTCAAGTTTTCTCACCATATTTTAGTTCTATGGAGTGAGGCGCACTTGGTGAGATATTCATCTCTTTGAGGGAGCTTCTCTTGCTCCAGTATTTTGTATTCTGATGTGAATTCTCTAGTAATTAATTTCAAAAATCTCTTAGGTCTAAAATCCAAGATATATCATGTTTTATTGTCCAATATTGAAGAAACAGTACCATTTCTCCAATACCTTGTTGTACACTCTTGCAATCTTGATGGAATCGAATGTATGTGTGCACCATTGATGATTTATGAATGAATGAACTGTAATTAAAGTATATTATGGGTTTCATGCTCTGTAACTGAGAATTTGTGGCCATTGGGTCGAATTTCATAGCATTTGGGGCAAACTACATCTCATTTCCCCAAGGGTCCAAAACTAGTTTTTAATATCTGATTGAAGGAAGGGATAACAGCTATGGGAGTTCGATTGGTTATGCATATGAGTCTCTTATAATGTCTTCTAAAAATACCTTGATTCAATTTGAGAGTTTTAATGATTTTGTGTACATTTGGGAAGCCATTCCGACAATTACCCGGTAGGGATTTGAGCCCCAAAATTGCTAGTAAATTCATCTATCTTATTCAGAATTTGATATAGACTTGCATAGTTGATTGGAGGACCATAATACATCCCTGAACATAATAATTAATTTATTATATCAGTCATACACCTTCTCTGAATATTTGGGAGTAATTGGGTTGATTTGGAGACCAAGACACTAAATCTAGTCAAGAGCCAAAATTGTGAAAAAATTGGAAAATTGAACATTTTAATAGAATTCCAAAAAGGGGACATTACAATTTGGATGAGTTAAAAATTATATTGTTTTTTATAATAAAATTAATATTTTTGAAAGAGTTGAAGTTATATTGCTTTATTTTCACAATTTATAATATTTTGGATTAGTTAGAAATTATAATTTTTTTTTTATAATATAAATTAATATTTTTGATGAGTTACAAAGTAGAATCGTTTCTTTATTATAATATTAAAACTATTAATAAATACAAATTAATTTTTTTTTGAATGATATTAAGTGACATTACAAAGTTATTAGAATTGCAATTAGAATGGTTAAAATTTTAATAAAAATAAAAATTTATATTTTTTTTAAAAATGATATTAAGTGACATTTATATTTTTTTTTTAAATGATATTAAGTGACATTATGAAATTATTATAATTGCAATTAGAATGATAGGTTCAAAATTCAAAACCCTCTTCATTATAATGTTATAAGTATGTATGTGAAAATCATACTTGTGAATTTTTTTTAAATTAATAATATTGAATCTAAATTTCATAAATTAAAGTTAAACCATTAATATAAAATTGATAAATAGTTTTAAACTTTGAAAAAACAAAATTTATTTTCCAATAAATTTATCTTTATACAAAATTATATGCTTACTTTTCGATTCACAAGGTTTCTATTTTGAATCTTTGACGTACATTTCTTTAAGTTACACTTATACAAAGAGTTCATTGGGAAGATTTGTGTTTTTCTTCAAATCGAATCGATGAAATTTTCCCACCATCTTGTGAAGGGGGTGACATTAATAACTTAATTCTCAAATAATTTGTTTTACTACAAATTGCTATTCCACAACAATTGTTAGGAAATCAAAGGATGGTGAGATTGGGTTTCCATCATCTATGTCTCTAAATTATAAAAATATCATTTATTTATGAAATTTGTGCTCACTTCGAATAGATTTTATTATCAAATATGTATTTTTATTATTAATGGTTATATTTTATTGTGTTTAAAGTCAAGTATAGGTTTAAGTTTTATATTTGTAAAAATTATTAATTGTCTTTAAAAAATTCCTCCAAGCTTTAACTTTTGCTTTTGTTGATTATTTTTACTTTTTAAGTTTTGTTACGAGACTCCTTAAATTATCTCAAAAAGTCATGAAGAATAGGAAAATATTAGCAACACAAAACATAGAGATTAAAGCCAAATCTCTTTGAGCCAATACTATCATCTCATATGTGTTTCTTGATAGTCATTTTATCCTAAAGAGTGTTCTTGTCTTGGATTTGGTGGAAAAATGAATAGATTGTAGTCTCTCAAGTGCTTTGTGGTGGATCTATAGTGGCAAGAGATGAGAATTGTTTCACGTTCTACTGTGTACACATTGCATGTTGCAGCATGTTGTTGTACACATTGCAACTTGCAACTTACATGTTTCTTACCACGTTTCACAATAAGTTATGGTTTCTTTTCACCACATTTCAAAATACATCATGAATGGTGTTTACTGTGATACCCATTGAAATTGTGCAGCCATGAAACCTAAACTATAATTGTTGGACAACCACTAAACACAAACTATAATTGTTGGGGAGCCACAAAACACAAACTATAGTTATTTGAACAAATCCCAATTGAATAACATGGGGATGCAAACACTTGAAAACTAATCTGTGTTATTCTGCTAGTTAGTTGTAATGAAATGCATTCCTATGTTCTGTTCAAGCCATTGCCATGCACGGTAATTTCAAGATTACTGTGTTATTTGTTTTCATGATTAGGGAGATACTACTTTTGTTTGGTTTTAATAGCCTCTTAGCATCTCTTTTCCTCAAGGGGGCCTTCAACAAACAATAGTAGTTTTATAAATATGAGATTTAAGAATTGATGATGTTTCATAAAAATATTAATGAAATATTTTAAAAGCATAAATGTTTTTCTTATAGGAAATGGCTTTGTAAACACTATTTTAATATATCATTGTATCTATGGTTATATATTAATAATATAATATAGAGTCTAATTTATGAACTTAAATTTTATTTTATAAAAAATAAATTATAAATTGATATATTGTGAAAAATATTTACAAATTATTATTTATTATAAAAATGATTTATAAACAATTTTATCTACAATCAAATAAAAAAATGTCACTAACACATTAATAATGACTTTAATTTTAAAACAACTATAATGACACTATATTGATATATTATTAAAGCAACTATATAGAACAACTATAATGACATAGTATGTATACATCATTAAAGCAACTATATAATTTATATTTTTAATTAATTTCATTTATAAAACATAAAGAAATAGAGAGAAGAGCACAACTAATTTCAAAAGTTCAAAAATATATCTAAAATAGCAGTCTACTAATTATTATTAATCAATTTCACTTGGTAAATATTTAATTTGTGAAAATGCAATGCTCTTTTTTGTCTCCATACTTTATGGAGGTGAAAGCTTAAGTGTAAATGATTTTCTCCTTCAAATATTGGATCAATAATAAATTCTTAATAGTTGCTTTAATCCCCCTACTTATTGTTTATATTGTGAATAATTATGATAAGGTTTTAGGGCTAAAAATCTCAAAGTAGGTGATGTTTAAGTTACTTTGATCTTACACCTCTCTAGTACAGTCCTATGTCATTTCAATGGCTTTCCCTTATATTGCTAGTGGCCTTATGTGAAAGGATATTTTCTTTTCTAATAGGTTCTTATCATTTCATCTTGTAGCAACATCTATTAGCAAGATCAGGGACATTAAAATTAGCAAAAATAATGCAAGGGAGGAATATTATATACATATTTAATCTCTTGAAATGTACATCATAAAAGAAATAATGCAATAATGCAGAACATGGTCAGCTTAATAAAACCAACTAAATTACACGATATCCATCTGTCATACGAAATCTGCTTAGTGCTCGCCACATTGACATCTACTGCGATATCAGGTAGCTCAAGCATATTGTGTGGGAGAAAAGGTTTAAACCAACACTGTTAACCCATAGCTAATCTGCCCCCTCAAACTATCATGATTCACATAATTACAGATTTCATGACCATGCTTGTATTATATGTGCGAGGCTAAGCTCTCATCCCTCTCAACAATTGAACATATTCAGGCGGATCCTTTCATGCCAGTATTTTCTGACCTGTGGAAAGAGGCAAAAGCTGCTGAGGAAGCTAAAGGTGCTAAAGAAGACAAATCTTTTAAAGAAGCAACTAAAGAATCCAAAGCTAGTAAAGAAGTTGTAAAAGACAAATATGAGGCACTAGAGCATGAACCCAAAGCTGAACTCAAGTCGGAGAATGAAAATGGATCTAAACTCAGTTCTATGGATGTGATTGTTGAACCAGCTAAATTTGTATGCATGGCTAACCTATGTGTTATTGTTGGCCATTCCATTAATAGAGTTGTTGAAACCCACAGTGAAATTCTGAAGAAAGAGGCCTTCAGTAATTTTTATGAGGTATATATCTTTCCCTTCTTGGTCATTTTATTATTTTTCTCATTTTACAATAGGGATGTGAGGAACTGATTTTATGATGATGTAGTACTTCATAATTTAAAAACTCTCTTCAGAAAGGAGGCATGCACCGCCATATACTTAGTCCCAAGTTGCGGAGGGAGTTTAGTAAATTTAATGATGACACGTTTTTTGAGTATATTTGGATGTATACAAGAAAATTTAGTTATATGTAGCTTATTTTGAAACCGTTTTGATACTAGATGTCGCTGAAAAGTTTGAAAATAAGACCAATGGAGTAACTCCCAGGCGATGGATTCGATTTTGCAACCCTTAATTGAGTAAAGTTATCACTAAGTGGCTTGTAATAGAAGATTTGGTTCTTAAGACTGAACAATGCAGAGCTTCGAAAGGTCATATCCACTTATATTTTTGGTAATTTTCACTGCAATTAGTTTTGTGATTGCCTCAGTCTACCTCCCGCATGTGTCTTAGAAAATAAAAACTCTCTCCTAGATTTCAGCTTAGAGGCTGACAGTTCAAATTTGTGCAGTTTTCTGATAATGTAGATCTACAAGGCAAATGGAGGGCAGCAAAAAGAGCCAACAAAATGAAGCTTGTCTCATATATTAGAGAAAAAACAGGATATGTGATCAGTCCTATTTGATGTATAGGTAGATTATCTAGGAAAATGTTTTTATTTAATTACGGAGAATGCTAGAGTACTAGAGAGAAGTTATGAGACAATCATGGGACATTGATTGGCATGAAATATATTATTCTTTCTGCAGGTAAAACCTATCCATGAGTACAAGCGCCAACTCTTAAATATTTTGGGAATCATATATCGATACAAGAAGATGAAGGAAATGACTACAAAGGGGAGGAGAGCAAAGTTTGTCCCTCATGTATACATATTTAGATGCAAAGCATTTGCAACATATGTGCAAGAAAAAAAGATAGTAAAACTGATAACATACGTTGGAGTTACAATCAATCACGACACAAAAATATGATACTTGCTAAAGGTCTCTTCTATCTGTTTTTATGACATGTCTGCATTACTAATTTCATGGTGCCAATGTTGGATGGTCTCTTCAACTTAAAAATACCCCTCAACTATAATGTTTTCTTTAAAGAATTTAATTTTCAATTACAAAATGTTTAATTTTCAATTATCAAAAATAATTTTATTTTCAATTAATATATGTTTAATTTTCAATTATTAAGCCACATGTAATATAACATACAAAATTTTGCAAAGTTAACATGTTACTTTAATGGTGTAATTGAAATTGTGACATTTTAAATAATGAATTGGATGCTTGGGAATATGTATTATTCATTAATTTTTAATTTGATATTTCGAGATTTTGTCAAAGAATTGCGAAATTGCTATATCATGTATCATTTTTTGTAGTGTTTCATGTTAATCAAATTCTTGTATCGTTTTTTGTAGTATTTCATGTTAAAGAGAACATATGGTGAAATTGTTGTATCTTTTTTTGCTGTACTTCATGTCACTAATCTCATTTCTTTGTAATTTTTACTAGTACCTTACCACCCTCCTATAGATTTACCCTCTTTTCCTTGATTTTCCAGATGTAGGATGGTACTAATCATCAACCAAATATTGGTTGGCAAACCCAAGTAACTCATTAGGACTTGATCTTGAGATCTCCATAATTTCATGACAATGAGAAATATAAATATATGTTGATAGTCTATATAAATATAAATAAATATAGAGTGTTTTTTTTTTAATATTTAAGAACCACTAGTCTAAGAATTATCCATCAATTATAGTTTAACTCCAAGCAAATAACTTCTCCCTACAACTTTCTACAAATAAAGAAAGAACAATGCCAAAGACATTGCCACCACGTGGCTCTTGTTATCTATTATACATCTTGATGTATAATGCCAAAAGAACACACTGACCCGTTGGTTATTAGCTTGGCAATAGCATACACAGGCTATAATCCTACACCAGCATACAACAAAGGTATATTCTAGCTATGGGCCAACCAAAAATGCACTCAACGAGGAATCGCTTACATAGTAAACATTCCTATACATTACTGAAATTAAAACAAAAGAATTGAAATTTAAAAAACTCATGTTTACATTACTATACGGAGAATTAGGGGCCTATGTAAAGCATTACGAGGCGTGTCACTTTGTGCCTCATATAAGTTTGGCGTAATGACTGAGTTAAGTATGCTTGGTCTAGAGATTTCAGAGACCTCTATGAATCATGGTGAAGCGCTGACACACTCTGAATAAAATAAACTCATTATTAAAGTATAGAATAGATTTAGATTTACTTTTCTATTTGGAAATGGTAACATATTATTTACAGAAAACGTAAGGTTCTACAAATATGCCTGAAAGGTGAATAGATAGATACGAGGGTACTACAAGAGAAGATGAAGGCCATCCAAAAGGAAAGAGAAGAAAAACTTGAACAGATTTTGAAGAACCGTCTTAATATGTTGATGCTTCCTTTATCAACTTTAATATGTTGGGTTTTGTATTATTATCTTGTAATTTGAATTTGAGTTATAAAAACAATGAAGTTCAATTTTAAAGTCAACGTTTGCAATTATTTTTTTGGGTTTGTCAAAAGTGAATGCACTAATTCATTAACAAAAATTAGCATAAGCATGGTAAAAAAAAAAAAAAGTTTAAAAATAACAACTCTCCTAAAAACATTATATTACAAATAAAGTTAATTTTAAAATTTAAATAGTTAATATAGATAGATAATATAACTAAATAGAAAGAAATATAAAGATAAATTAACACAAGAAACCCAAAATAGAATAAGATACTAGAAAAATGTTCAAAGTATAGAATCCTACATAATCAAGAGCCACTAGGTGGCAATGTCCTCCACATTGCCTCCTACTCTTGCAATAAAGAGAAAGAGCAATTGCTTTGACAAGAGGGGTTAAGTTTTCACACTTGATGCAAAGACTACAGAGCCAAGGCATCTGACATACATAACTCGTTTGGAAATAAGTCTAGGCATGCCTACCTACATTGACTTTGTTACAAATTGCAATGATCATGCCATGCTATTACTTTTATTAAAATATTCAAATAAATTTTTTCATATGACTCACTTAACACTGCCTCACTACAACCTTCAGCCATCAACAATTATATAGATTACAAACACAACTGCACAACCCTCACCCCCGATCTTAAAAGTACATGACATACTAAAAATGAAAATGAAGGTCCTTATTTCTTGGGGAAGGAGTACAACCATGCTATGAGCAATCAATGTTTTGGCCATAAATATGTTTGGTTGACAATGAATGTTCTTGATTGTAACGTCCCCAACCCTCCAACCAGCGAAGAGGACACTACTAACACCAAACAAATGGGCAAACAGCCCCCATGAACACAAACATGGATAAATGCTGATATTAAAAACTTAACATAATGCATACTAAGATGCATAAAACATACAAGGATACACAATTACTCAACATTCAGCGGAAGCAACACACACACATTCCAGCATTTAACATGTTCATCATAATTCATGGAACAGTAGATATAATTGCAGAGATGAAACAGTCAGAAGTATTTATCTTTAATGAAGACTCGCCCCGCAACCAGCTACGTCGCTGCAACGTTCCACCCAACCATAGGCCAGCATGCTCATCAATCTCTCAGCAACACTGCCACCCCCGAGCTGGGCATGATTCCTCAAGGAATAAGGGTCAATGCAGGCTTACACATAGCCAAGGTACACAAATCAGCCAAGCCCACACAATAGGGTTTACCAGGTCATCAAGGAGCTAGGAAAGGCTAAATGCTAAGTTGGTGGTCTCAACACCAGTCTTCTCAAGCATAACTAGCCTCTAATCCCACTCTCAACAGTCCGAAGACCAACCACTGCATACCGCAGCAAAACAACCCATTCATAGCTCTGTGAAGAAGGCAAAGCCAACCGGTTGATAATCCCAAACAAAAGATGAAACACAGTTCGGTCCACAAGACAACTTAGGGTTGTTCTTGGCCCTAGCATGGCCAAAACCACTCAACAGCAACCCAAAACTAGGGTACATCAACAACCACAAACTCACAATGAGAACTATGACGACCTTACATAGTCCGTAGTTGGGGAAGAAGCAGAACTCCCAGCATAGACATGGGAAAACTCAGCCAACGGATGTGGCAATTGAACAGCCAACCAACATCCACGAGCCCACAGCACACAGAATCCCCAATGTAATGGATGAAGAACTTACACAGGTAGAAAAGGGGAAAGAACAAGCTCTCAGCCTGTGCGCAAAGGAAGAAGACACAGTCCAAAAATGGAAGAAGGAAACACACACACAGTCCGAGATGGAAGAAGAAATCGGACTCTCACAGCATCCAAAAATCATGGGAAGAACGACAGCAACCCAAATTGTGGGTTAAACCAACAGCAAGCCTGAATCATGGATGAAAACCACGGCTATTTCACATACATAGCAGAAATCATGCCCTTGATTCCGCTCTTCCAGCTCGTTGCATGCACAAAACCACAGGAGAACCATGACCGGTGCGTGAGGGAAAATGATGGGAAAACTGTGTGTGAGGAAAACAGAACGTCTCTCTATGTGAGGATGATGAACCGGCCCCCTGCGTGTCCCTGTGTGAGAGTGAACAACTCCCTATGTGTGAGGGTGAGCCGACACTGGAGAGAATGGCCTCATGGAGAGAATGGTGGTGGTTTTTGCTTGCCACCGTGAGGTCAACCTGCTAGTGGAGTGTGCATGTGGGAAAGGACTGACAGTCCTGCCACACTCCACTCCCAGCCACAACTACTTCAACTACTCAACAAAACATTAAAGTGGGAGTTGCATAAGACAAGGAAAGATGGGCAAATCAAACAAGGTGATAACACATGGATTTCACCCCCCATAGCCCAAGGTTTGACATCCCCCACCCTTATCCTTTGGAATCATGCCCTTTTCATTTTAACGTTGCACCGTCATAGCTGGCTGTAGGTTTATTTTAATTGATGTGCGTATTTATATGATGCCAAACTATAATGTGCCGGATAGCACGATATACCATCGACAACTATCCCTATTGCCGAAACATACACAACCAAATCGATGGTGGGGATTTTGCCTTTAGCTCCTCACCATGATTAACTACATTATATACATCATGCAAACAGGGTCAAAACCGAGGTGTTACATTGATCATACTAATCGTCCTAACAATCATTAAAATTGGACTATGCTTTGGCCTCATCAAAAACAAAATGAGAACCAATTGGCACAAACCAATCTTAACACCTTAACAAGGGTGGGAAGATGTCAAAAAGAAATTAACACCTTACACAATTGATTAAAACTTAAATCATTTTTTTAAACAAACCAAGAACATCATATTCCGTTATGAACCTAAAGGACAATGGCGATCATAGAATTATGCATATTCAATGACATGCAAATACAAAATGATTAATATTTTTAAATTTCAAATTAGGCTTGATGCAACTAAATTTCTATCTTTTTTATTTATTGGGCAATTATTCTATATATATATATTATAAATTGTTTCTTTGATTCATGTAATAAACAAAATATAAATAAGGAACTAAAGTAGTAGTAGTAGTAGTAGTATATATATATATGACTTTAAAGTGTTATATACAACATATATGAATTGTAGTAGATACAATTAACTAAGATAAAGCAATAAAAAACAAATGTTATCTACTTGCATTATATTGCATCGAATCCTTTACAGTATTCACACAATATTATAGAAATATTTTTTTATTTAAATATTAATTAACAATATGAAATATTAATTGCACTAGACACAATGAAAGAGACAAATTGATTTAAAGGAAAAAAAAATGGTAAACACACCCAAAAAAAAAGTAGCAGCTATTCACAATGCAATAATAAGCTATGAATTTGCTCTCATTATAGGATGAATATACACATAAGAAAAGTAGCATTATGAATTAAAAGAAAGAAAAACTAGAACCTAGTTTGAAATAAAAATAGGTCCTTAAATAAATCATGATTAGATTATATGTATTTTGCATCTCATCTACAACAAATGTGTGAAAGGATTGGTAAATGAATTCCTGATTGGCAGTGGAAGTCCATTCATCGTTTATGTAATAAGTTGATTCCTCAAGTAGCTTCATCAATTAGCTTCCATGCATGCTCATTAGATTGAATCTTTGGTGTCTAAGGAGTAATATATTGTTGTATGCATAAGTATGAAGGAAAATATTTGAAATGAATCTTAACACAATTTCACATAGCATCTCAGGTTGACATTTGTAGTGGCCCTACAAATCTGTAAGGTGGGCTCATAACCTAGAAATTTCCAACTGTGTGAGAATTTTTTTAGTATCGCAAGGAAAGCCAATAGAAAATTATTCAACTTAACCTTCAATATTTCTCTTGACGCCACCGCAACACGCATGCCAACTCTTTACTTCAAAGAAATTCATGCCTTAATAATATTTAAATGTTTCCTACAAAGAAAGGTTTTCACCTCAAACATAAAACAAGATAACATCATATCGCCTTATTGTTTTTCTTTTGAACATGCCATCACATAGAGATTTACTTGGATCTCGATGATATCATAAGCACAATGATTGCAAGTTTCTCATGGAGATACAAAACCTGCAACTATAAACTATTAATATTAGAGATCGCCTCCACATCCCAAAATAATTTAGAAGAAGATTTGCATAGAGATTATGGTGATGTCATATCATAACATACAAAGAAAACCCCTCTAAGAGTTCTCACCTACTCACTATATCACGATTTTACATGGAGGTTAAAGCTTGAGATTGTAGCAAGTGACACCAAATCGGATAGAAAGTGGCGTAAAGTTTGTTTCATTGAAAACTTTTTAACAAGATAAACACATCATTAGAGGAAATTTGGGGTCTAAAATGGGCCTCCTAGGGAAAATAATAAAATAATAGTTAAAATAATAAAATAATACCTATTAATTTTGGAGGAAGAATGAAAAAAACTACTTTTTGTGTTCGTATTTTCGACATATCTCCCTCTGTATTTACTCAAATTCTGAGCGGGAGAGCTCGTTGGATGCGGAATTTAATTCCGCATCCAACGAGTACCCACACTGCATACTTTTGACGGACCCCGCCGCCCCAAAAACAAGAAATACCTGAAAAAATGTGATGATGATGTCATCATCACGTCTTTTCAGGTATTTCTTTTTTGGGGGGTAGTGGGATCCTTCAAAAGTATGCAGTGTGGGTACTCGTTGGATGCAGAATTAAATTCCGCATCCAACGAGCTCTCCTGCTTGAAATTTGAGTAAAAAGACATGGAGATATGTTGAAAATACGAACAAAAAAAGTAGTTTTCTTTTATGACAAATATGTCAATTCAACCATTATGGTTGACTCATTTTATTGAAATTCTATTGGTTTTTGAATTCCAACTCACAAAATTTGTTGTTGGCACGTTTTCTTATAAGGCCCATTTTAGACCCCAAATTTCCTCTAATGACTGCCTCAATGATGGGGGAATTGAATCCTCGAGATTGTTTCTTGCGAATATTGGTCCAGAAGGTAGAGCGCATTCAATATATGATGCAGTTGCAAAGCAAGTCATGATCGAATGGAAGCTAGGTCATATCAAATGGAGAATTTTTCTAGCAAGGAATTGTGGAGCACGCCTACTTATAAAGAAACTGCCACAAAACCCTAACTAGTCATCTCTTAAGTAAAAGGGTCATCTTGCAACCATATCACTAGATCATCCAAATCCGATGCACGAGCAGGATCCAGACCTCGAAATCCAAGTACTGAATTCTCACAATAGAATATTTTTTGTCGCGTCCATCTAAAAAAGGCTCATAATGCAGTTGATACTGCAAAAATAAAATGGAGGCGAAGAAATTTATTTTTGCAAACTTTTTACAGATTACACACTTCCAAAACCATGATCGGCAGTGGCATGACTACATATGTGTTGTGTTAATGAACCAAATATGTAATTTATAGTTTCGTTGATTGCACCGAGAAAAACCAAGTACTGCATTCTACATTATCACGGTTAAATTTTTTTGTCATGTCCATCTAAAAGGAAGATAATGCAATTGATATGGAATATAAAAAATAGAGGCACATAAATTCCAAGGGGAGGGTCTACATTGACTGGCCACTCTTTTCCCAACTTTCAACAACAACTTGAGAATTCTTCCATACTAAAATAGACTACAAAGGAATATCCTAATTGTCACTTATGTATAAATCGACACTAACTCATTGAGACCGTAATTAAAAGTCAAGCCTTAAGAACTAGCCAAGAAGAACTTTTGCAAACACAATGTTAATATGTAATGAATAAAAAATCTAATCCATAAGTGATCAGTGAAATCTGTATTGAATAAAAAATCTAATTTGGAATTGATCAGTGATATAAGTGGTTATCTCAAATGAAGGGATATTTTTATTATATTTAAAAATTATGTTTATTATAAGATTGGAGAAAATATTAACGTGAATTATATAATTTTGGTTTTAATTTTTAAAATTTATGTTTGATATATTTTGAAGTTTTTTTATTTTCACTTTGTAAAAAGTTTGATCCCACAACAACCAGAAGTACTTGCCTTCACAAACCGCTCGGAACAAAACCCACAACAACTAGAACTATGCCCACTACAAGGTGAAATATCTCCCCAATTCTCCCCATTACCTTGATGTAATAGTGATAAACATTCTAGGGGTGGCAGGAGCGGGGGGGATCCTTCTGGATCTCGGAGGACAAATAGAACAAACTTTCGCCTGGGGATTAGGGATCAGAACTAACAATGAAGCAGAGTGGCTGGCACTCCTCCAAGGACGGCAGCTCCTTCAGGATAAAAATTACCAAAAACTTCTGATTTTCGGAGATTCCAAGCACGTCATCTCTAAATTGATCAATGGATACCCCTCGGGAGCTGTCAAATGTCATCGCCTGTTTAATAAAGCTAAGCTTCTTATGCACAATTCCTATGAACCTCTCCACATTCTCCGAGCAAATAATACTACAGCAGACTCAATGGCCAATTTGGGGGCCTCTCTCCCGCAAGGCCATTACAGACAAAATGGGAACCCTCCCATCCTTAAATTTGTTCCGTAATGAGGTGTCAGATATCCATTCATCATCAAATCCATCATATAATCGGAAAGTATTCTTTGATCGATCATAGCATGTGGTCTAGCTCTATGAATGACCATAGTTCGTGGGTTAGCCTTTTGATCTACCCCTCTCTCCTTTGTCTCATTTGTTTTTTTGTCCCCCCCATTATCCTTCCTTCCTTCATTCTCATCCTTTTATTTTTTTCCCCTCTCCCATGCCTCACCCCTCCCTTCTACTCGTCCTTCACTTTCCTCTGTCACCTGGTAGCTGGCCTCCACTCCGAGAGGATAATCGACGGCTTCCCTCATTTAACTAGCAGTCCTCCTTTAACTCCTCCTATCGTCGCGTGGCCCCAATTCTATCTCCTCCTTCTCTCGGACGCTGTGGCATTAAAACACATCCGATCAAGGGTTAATTTCATTTCATCCTCACACGCTCAGGGTCGCCTCATGAAGTTCTCCATGGATTCTATTAGCAGCGATTTGTTTTCCCACTCCAATTCAATCCTTGGGCCTGGTTTATTCGAAGCTCTGCGAATTCTATTGAAGATTGTCTCAGGCATTAGAGAAGGGCGGTTGCAAGGCCTCCCGTGGTAGGATCTTCCTCTAACACGCTCTGTGGTGAAGGAAAGGCTTGCTCTTGCAGCCTTTTCCCCTTGTTCGTGTAGCTCCCTCTCCATCTCGCAGACTGTCAATTTTGGTTCAGGCTCTCTCTCACTGTCTGGTAATTGAGGAAAAAGTTTGGTCATAGGTTGCAGTTGCACGTACGGGGTGGCAAGCAGGCGCAGCGGGCACATTGGCATGTGGAAGACAAGACGATTTTTCCCTGTTTCAGGAACTTCACATGCTCATATTTTGTCTTAGAAATATTTCAGCCCCTATCAGCCCTGTCCAAGTTATCCAGAATCAATTCGCCCGAATAACCATTTTGACAGAGGCCAGCAAAATGGCACAGGATGGTGCAAATGCAGGGCTTATGGACATCAAAAAGAATTTGAGGAGATTGTATGAACTGCTCTCAATCAGTGTCATGGACAACAGAGAGATGGCTAGGGAAGTGAAAAGTATGGCAGACACCGTGAGCTACACCTCGCTACAGATTAGTAATCATGATGCCCGCATTGATGACAACGAAAGCAACCTTCGTGAAATCATGGGGAAAGTCGACAGAATGCAAGAGGACCTCCAGCGCTTCATAGCCATGAACCAGAGCAACAGAGTTAATGGGGCCATTGCTGATGCTGGGCATCCAATGGAAGAGGAATCTGTAGTTCAGCCAAGAAACATCAAAGGAAATCCTTAATCTGTTCCTGTTAGTTATGACTGAATGTTTTTCTGTATTTTTGTATGTAATCAGTATGTAAGGGTTTATACAACCCGCGGCACTAGATGTTTTGATCAAACTCTATGCAAAGTTTTTAGGAAAACACCTTGGATAGGCCCACTGTGCAGCATTTTTTCTATGCATAAATACTCTATTATATCATGTATGTAATGAATGGCTGTGCACAGCTTGTTTTTATATAAACCCTTTTATAGTTTCTGTTAAAAAAAAATAGTGATAAACATTCTTAAATAAAATTATAAAACTAAAACAATAGAAACTGATTTATTTGTGTTTTATTTTATTTTCCTACTGCATATATAGTAACAAAATTGCTAGTAAAATTTTAAAGATTCGGTTAGATCTCAATTTATTTGAATTGTTATTAAAAAATAATATATACATAGAGTGGTTATGAAGGTAAACAAAACATAATATAAGCTGCAGGGTATGTTGGTTACGAATTGTGTGTATCGTTCTCCTGGTATTGAATTTAAATGGTATTGTGTCTATTTGAATTTATATAGTATACTATATTCCTTTCAAGGACCAGATTATTAGACTAATCTCAATTACCTAAATCAACAATAAATTTAATGAATCATTCTTCAATACTTTAAAAACTTGATTATATTTCGGTTGAACAAGAGAAAAGAAAGAATATAATACTTAGGATCACATACTTTACGACCTAGCATCCGTAATCAAAACTAAAACGGTTTCCAGAAGGAGAAATAGTTTTAACGTAGAAGGAACAAGCTTATAATTATACTTGTGATGCCATTGAAAACAATTGTTTAAGGAAGCATTAAAATCACAGTGATTTTTTCAAATAAAACTTAGGTACAAAATTACTCAAGAGAATGATGAATTTGCAAATACATAAAAGGTGGAATTTACATACTACAACAACCCATAGGTGATTGTGACCATCGAGTAGATTGTATCATTCCTCGCAGAGTTTGGCTAGAAGATTCTTTGTTTACTATTAAACCCTAATATATTACATAACAACAAAAGACCCAAAGTCTATCCTTATGAGAATGAGTGGCCTCATTTCTTGAAGATGGAGACTGGGATGCTTCAATGCTCTAGTCCAACCCCTCATGCTCTTCAACATCAGACATGAGTCTATGTGTAATACCTCCAAAGATATCATTGTTTCCATACTCGGATGCTCAAGTATAACTGAGACAATCCATGAACATATGCTCTTTGTTGCGTACTATGACCCCTGTATGCTCTTCAGCTTCATACACTCGTCTACACACAACCGCTCCAAAGGTTTCAATGTCTCCATACTTTGCAGCTCTTCTAATTCATAAAACACATGAACATCCAATATTCTGTTAGAATAATCAACCCATAGTTAGCTACCTTAGACATTAAATAATCCATTTTTGTCTTATTTTCCTAGTTTCCATATTCCACTCTATGCAAGTTGTCCCCCACATGTCCTAGATGGTCAAACTTACTAAAATTGAGTCATGGAGCACTTGGGAAACCTCTTGGCATTAGAGGAAATTTGGGGTCTAAAATGGGCCTTATAAGAAAACGTGCCAAAATTAGTTTTTGTGAGTTGGAATTCAAGAACCAATAGAATTTCAATAAAATAAGTCAACCATAATGGTTGAATTGACATATTTGTCATTAAAAAAAACTACTTTTTTTGTTTGTATTTTTGACATATCTCATTGTGTTTTTACTCAAATTTCGATCGGGAGAGCTCGTTGGATGCGGAATTTGATTCCGCATCCAACGAGTACCCACACTGCATACTTTTTACCGACCCCGCTACCCCAAAAACAATAAATACCTGAAAAAACGTGATGATGACATCATCATCACATTTTTTTTCAGGTATTTCTTGTTTTTGGGGTAGCGGGGTCCGTAAAAAAGATGCAGTGTGGGTACTCATTGGATGCGGAATCAAATTCCGCATCCAACGAGCTCTCCCGATCGAAATTTGAGTAAAAACACAGGGAGATATGTCGAAAATACGAACACAAAAAGTAGTTTTTTTCTTTCTTCCTCCAAAATTAATCAATATCATTTTATTATTTTAACTATTATTTTATTATTTTAACTATTATTTTATTATTTTCCTTAGGAGGCCCATTTTAGACCCCGAAATTCCTCTAATGAGTCAATTCTGCTTTATTCCTGAACCTCCTTAGCGCATATCTGCTTTTTCTACTTTATTGCTGCTTTTACTGAGTTTTAAGGCAATTGGCAAAGTATGACTAGGTGAAGTTAACTTGTTTTTTTCCCTCATCATCCTCCACTCTTTTCTCCTAACAAAAGCATGTATGAGTTGTCCTTCCATCACCTATTAGCTTGCCTAATTGATTTTGCCAATTCGTGAGCTCCTAGACATATTTGGAAACTGTTTTATGCACCTATGGGGGATTTGCTTAGATTTAGTAAGCCTTCTTTTGACTAATTCGAATGGCATCCCAATGCATTTGAATCTATCATGTAATTATTTATTGTGGCAGCCTATGACTTCACAAGGTTGGCTATTGTACACTTATTCAATACAGATTAGTGTTCTGCTCCATATTCAGTCTCTTTTGTGTGTAATTTGCAGGTTTGATTAGCAATTTTGTGAGTGCAATTGATCTATCACTTGGGTTCAATTTCCACATGGTATCAGAGCCTTTGTAGATCAATTTCTCTCCTTTCATATTGTTATTGCAAGTTCGACATCATTGACTGGGAGCATTCTGTTGACTGAAGAGACAATTTCTGAGCTATGGATCAATCTCAGAAGATCATCTTGACTCCATTTTATTTCTTTGAATGGAAAGAAGAGATGGAGAGACTGTTGAGAGAGAAAGGCCTCTACAGAGTGACTATGGCAATAGAAGCAGAGCCTAATGCAGCTGCAGAGAAAATTAAATGGCACAACAGGAGGGATGAGGCCTATGGTCTCCTATGTCTGAGCATATCCAGAGACCTCCTTTTCCATCTTAATGGATTGACATTACCAAATGAAGTATGGGAGAATCTTGTTGAGATTTTTGGTAAAATAGATGAGATGAGAGGACATCAAATCGAGAATGAATTGATCTCCTTGAGTCCCAGCAGCTTCGAATCCCTGCAACTCTACTTTTCCAAGTTTAAAGCCCTTGTTTTGCAGCTAAAACAGTGTGGAATTGAAAAAAAGGACCAACTGATTTTGGCCATACTCTCGAAGCTTGGTCCTGACTATTCAGTGTTTGTTTCAACCTTCCATGCCACCAAGTTGACAGCTCGAGCCTGGAAGATGCCTAAACTTGCAGAGTTCATGGAATCTCTCACACAAGAACAAGATAAACTAGTGATGATGGGCACCATCAAACCTTCCAAAGACCAAGCTCTGGTTGTTGGAGATTCGAGGGTGGATTCAAAAGGAAAGAAGAAAGCTAAGAAGCCACCTGAGCAAATGAGAGACAAGAAAAAGTCTCCAGAGGAGCCCCAAGGCTCCAAGAAGAACTTCCAGAAGAAGAAGAACAAAGGTGAAATGAACAAGTGCACATACTGCAGTAAGGGAAATCATCCTAAAAGCTCCTGCATGAAGAAGAAAATTGACATTCTGACCCAACTCTTGGAGAAGAATGGCATCTCCCTTCCTGATAGCTCAAGGAAGAGGGAAGGAGGATCAAATTCAGAAGACAAAGAGAGATTTCATGCATTGGTTGCTGGCACATCAAGCTCACCTAGTTTCATCATTTATTCTGGAGCTTCAAGACATATGGTTTCGACCAAGGAAGAATTCACCTCACTTGACATGTCGAAAGGTCCACCAATAGTACTGGGAGATGACTCTCTCACTGAAAGTTTGGGCAAAGGGAGAATTGATCTTGACCATGGTAAGTTCAGCAATGTTTTGTATGTTCCAGGTCTTGCCTTTAACCTCTTGTCAGTGTATCAGATGACCCACACCGGGTCTCTAATGAAGGTCATATTCTTCCCTGGTGAAGTTGAGATCACAGAGATCTCAAGTGGTAAAGTCATTGCAAAATGAGTTGCAAATCACACTTTGAAGGTATACATGTTCTCACATTTCCTACCCTACTCAAACCCCTCTACTCTTCTGATTCATGCTAATGAGGCAAGCAAGCTTTGGCATGAAAGATTTGGCCATCTTAACTATAAGTATCTTTCTAATCTTAGTGAAAAAGAAATGTTCATAGGGTTACCAAAGATTAAGTTTTCCAAAGGAGTCTATCAAGGTTGCATCTTAGGAAAACACCCAGAGCATAAATTTGAGAAAGCTAGTCATGAGAGAACCTCTGCACCTCTTGAGTTGATCCACAGTGATGTTGCTGGCCCATTTCCTCATATTTCAATGAGTCAGGCCAAATATGCATTGACATTCATAGATGAATTTTCCAGGTACTACTAGGTTTACTTCTTGAAGCATAAGTATGAAGTTTTTGGCCTCTTCAAAGTATTTAAGGCTTTAGTTGAAAACCAGTCTGGGAGGAAACTCAATGTCCTCAGATCTAACAATGGTGGTGAGTATGTCAAATCTGAGTTCATTCAATATTATGTAGATGCAGGTATTCATATGCAGCATTCTATCCCTTACACACCACAGCAAAATGGTGTTGCTGAGAGGAAGAACATATCACTAAAAGAGATGGCAACCTGCATGATGGAGGCTACAACTTTGCCACCAAAGTTTTGGGCCGAAGCTATAAACTATGCAGCCTATATCCAGAATAGGGTTCCTCATAAATAGCTTGATGGTATAAATCCTTTTGAAGCATGGAGTGGGAACAAGCCAAATGTGACCCATTTTAGGATTTTTGGCTCAAGGGCTTGGGCTAGAATTCCAACAGAAAAGAGGAAGGCTTTGCAGCCCCAAAGCCAAGAGTGTCTATTTGTTGGGTAATCTAAAGATTCAAAAGGGTACAATATGATCAATTTGAGCACAAGCAAAGCCTTCATTGAAAGGAGTGTTCAATTCCAAGAAGAGCCTTTAGCAGCAGTTGAAGTTGGAGAGTCTTCTTCACCACCAGAACCATTGAATGTAAGTGAAGAGATAAATGAGTTTGTTGATTCTGATATGTCTGATAATGATGATTTAATTGCGGATCCTAATAGTCCTACAAGACCAAAATGGGTAGCAAATACCATTCATGCAGCTAGGGAACTAGCTGGAAATCCTAGTGATACTAGGAGGACTAGATTTGAGTTTGAGAGTGCCATGTGTATAAAAGACCCTCTGTTTGCAAAGAAATGCTATCTGATGGTTGAATCAGACCCACAAACATATGAATATGCAGCACATGATCCAAGATGGCAAACAGCCATGAAAGAAGAATTCAGCTCACTCCAGAAGAACAACACTTGGGAGCTGGTTGATCTTCCCCCAGGGAGGAAGCTAGTTCAATGTAAGTGGGTTTTCAAAACTAAGTTTGCTGTTGATGGTTCACCTTTGAAATATAAGGCAAGATTGGTATCCAAGAGCTACTCACAGGTACATGGCATTAACTACAATGAGACCTTTGCACCAGTGGAAAAAATGGTCTCCATCAGGATAGCCTTAGCCATTGCAGCTTCGAAGCAGTGGGAGGTACACCACATGGATGTGAAGTGTGCTTTCCTGAATGGAGATCTTACTGAAGATATTTACATGAAGTAGCCTCAAGGGTTTGTTACTAATCCATCTTTTGTGTGCAGGATAAAGAAATCATTATATGGGCTTAAGCAAGCCCCCAGGGCTTGGTATGCCAAGATTGATGGCTTTCTGCTGTCATTGAGTTTTGTTCGATGCAAATCTGATCCTAATGTTTATTTGAAACTGATTTATGGTTCTTTGATGATTATTGTCTTGTATGTGGATGACCTTCTCATTACAGGAAGCTCAAAGAAAGAGATTGCCTCCTTGAAGAATGCAATGAACCATGCATTTTTTATGACTAATTTGGGGTTGTTGAGCCAATTTCTGGGTCTCGAAATTACTCAAATCCCAACATGGAATAAAAATACATCAGTCCAAGTATGCCTTGGATTTGCTAAACAAATTCAACATGAAATATTGCAAGCCAAGCAAGACTCCCTTCCTTTCAGGAGTTAAGCTTGAAGAAGTAGGTTCTTCTCCTCTGGTAGATAGTACACTGTATAGAAAACTGATTGGGTGTTTGTTGTACCTTACACACACTCGACCTGATCTTTCATATGCAGTAAATGTGGCTTCAAAATACATGGATCGGCCTCATGAGATCCATTGGAGAGCAGCCAAAAGGATCCTTAACTTTGTTCAGGGAACAAGGACTCATGGGATCTTCTACAAAGTTAAATCTGATCTTGATTTGATTGGGTTTACTGACATTGATTGGGTAGGTGACAACACAGATCAAAAGTTAATATCAGGATATGTGTTCATGCTTGCTGAAGGACCAATCAACTGGTCAAGCAAGAAACTGACTGCCATTGCACTCTCATCTATAGAAGCAGAGTACAGAGGAGTTGTAAATGCAGCAACTCAATGTTTATGGTTGCAGGGGTTACTTGGTGAGTGTGGCTTCGAATCAGAGTACTCAACTACTATCTATTGTGATAATCAGAGTACCATTCGAATCTGCAATGATCCAGTTCAGAAACAGAGAACCAAACACATTGAGATCCATATGCACTACATCAAACAGCTTGTGCATGATGGCACCATTCACCTACTCTTGTGTTCATCTTCAGAACAAGTAGCAGACATCTTCACCAAAGTGTTTTGTGAGAAGACATTCAGCAATCTCAAATCACTGCTGGGGATTGCTGATCATGCTGTGAAGCATGATTGATGACAATATTTTCAAATTTTATTTTACTGTCCATGTTTAAGGGAGGATTTTTCCCACTGGGTTTTTGCCTCTTTCCTTGGTTAAATGGACACGCAGTATGTAAAGAGTGACTAAGCCTTGTTGCTAGGCCCTATAATTTTCTGATATTTTACTCATAAGTCAGGCTTAAGGGGGGGTGTTAGAATAATCAACCCATAGTTAGCTACCTTAGACATTAATTAATCCATTTTTGTCTTATTTGCCTAGTTTCCATATTCCAGTCTATGCAAGTTGTACCCCACATGTCCTAGATGGTCAAACTTGCTAAAACTGAGTCATGGAGCGCTTAGGAAACCTCTTGGAATCAATTCTGCTTTATTGTTAAACCTCGCTAGCGCATATCTATTTTTTCTGCTTTATTGTTGCTTTTACTGAGTTTTAAGGCAATTGAGAAAGTATGACTAGGTAAAGTTAACTTGTTTTTTTCCCTCATCATCCTCCACTCTTTTGTCCTAACAAAAGCATGTATGAGTTTTCCTTCCATCACCTATTAGCTTGCCTAATTCATTTTGCCAATTCGTGAGCTCCTAGACAGATTTGGAAAATGCTTTATGCACCTATGGGGGATTTGCTTAAATTTAGTAAGCCTGCTTTTGACTAATTCGAATGGAATTCCAATGCATTCGAATCTCTCATGTAATTATTTATTGTGCCACACTATGACTTCACAAGGTTGGCTATTGTACACTTATTCAATACAGATTAGTGTTCTGCTCTATATTCAGTCTCTTTTGTGTGTAATTTGCAGGTTTGATTAGCAATTTTGTGAGTGCAATTGATCTATCACTTGGGTTCAATTTCCACATATTCTAAGCTTTGTCCCCTAATCCAACCCCCGTATTCTCTTCATATTCACATATTTGTTTTAGCTTCGCACATTCGTCTGTCAGCGACGATTCCTCCAAAAGATTTTGAATTCATCTAAAACATTGTTATGCGATATGGTATTTGGAATTTATATTCTTGCATGATGTTTTAAAAAATATAAATTTTAAACCGAACTTTATGTAATCAACATGAATAGTAATCAAACTGATCGTTGTAACAAATCTCTAATTAACAACTAAATTCATCGCAGCAGCATCTATAACAATGAAAGCATTACTATGCACTAGAAAACATTGAGTATTGTCTTCACCGTTTGTAGTGTTCACAATGTAGTGATCAGTGAACAACCCGTATGCAAATCTTCATAAGCCAATGCATATGTAGCTTTTGTAACATCACCCTGATTGTCAGTGTAATATCCCAAATTTTGGACCTAACACTCATAAGCATGATCCTATTGATTATGATGTTACTTTGATGTTTTATTTGGTATATTGGGTCTAAGACTCCACTGCACATGAGAATGATGATTTGTTGATATATTGGGCATAGTCCAATTGCATATGTTATATATATATGATTTCATGTGTTGGGTGTGGACCCTGAAGAAGATAATTGATGAGATGTTTTGTGTTGAGCGAGGAGCTCTGGAGCACATGAATATTTGATGTTTGTGTTGAGTGAGAAGCTATGGAGCACATGAGTATTTATATTTGTGTTGAGTGAGAAGCTCTGGAACACATAAGTGACGGAACATTTATGTTGAGTATGAAGCTCTCAAGCACATGAAAAGATAAAATTGGAAGTGTTGGGCATAAGCCCTGGAGTCTTCCAAGTTGATGTTGAGCATAAGATCTGGAACATCGAATCATTGGCCATTATATCCCTAGGTGTATCGTACAAGTACATCCTAACATTAATGTTGAGCGAAGAGCTCTGGAATTGCACTAAGTTTTTAACTCCCTGTTTTAGCGTTGAGTATGGGATCTGGTAAGCACTAGGGGTTGTTGAAAAGAATTAATAATTCTCGAGTGAAAACGACTCAAGAAAATCATTGATCTCATCTGACTTATTTATAAATGATTAAATGAAATTTTGAATTTATGTATTCTAATCAAGTACTAAAGAACTACAATGCTATACGAGGGAATCCAACAAGCAAGGATGTTTAGAGTTTCCTAGCCTAGTAGACTTAACTATCTACCTATTTGACCTTAATGAAGAAGTGTCATTAAGTCTAGGGATCATGGTATATGATACCCAAAGACAGATGTTAACAAATGTTATATTATTATGTATTTTATACATGGTATGTATAAAGAAATAAATATAGTAATAATTTTATTAATGTAAAAAAGAAAGAAAAGCTCCATTCATTATTATTTATTACTAAAAGATAATAAATAGTATAATACCTACAAAAGTTTAATTAAAAACTAGATAAAAGTTCCCAAGTTAGAATATTAAAAAATTACCCAAATTAATTAATAAGGGTTAAATCAAGAAATCAAGGTTTCTTGATTTAACTGCCCCTTTAACTGAAAAGTATGCCTATAAAGTCTCAAGCCAAGGAAAGGTTTGGGGTTCTAGTCTATCTTTTGAGAGTCATTATTCTACCTGTTTATTTCTCAAGTGAATTCTTGGAGAATATTTTCCTGAAGGGAAAAAAGAGAACTGATCCAGACCTGATAAACCAACTAGGAAACCCTACCTTAGGAGCTCTAAGCTACTTGCATGTTGGAACCAACTCGGGGGGACCCGGATTGAAACCAAGAATAGTTCCAGGTCATGGTTGGGTGGAACGTGGTAGTTTCCAAGTGATTCGGTCATCTAATACAAAGGTCAGATTTTCCTATGAATTGTTAATGCTAGTTATTTGAGTGTACAGGTTTCAGCCATTAAAGGAGCTTCAAATTTACAGGTATGAATCCCTAGTCTGCCTGTTCCATTTTTCTGGGAATAAATTTTGGATATGTTAGGAAAATGATTACATTACATTTTCTAACCCTATGTGTTTGATTTTTGTTTAAATATTATAGGGTTTACATTTTAAATAAAAACCCTAGATTGTAATTTATTTCCTATCATTTGGTTTACTGCTGCAATTTTTAATTCATGTATAATTGTTCATCAAGGGTTTTGCACCTTAGTTTTACTTTTGTATTATTTTACTGTTTAAACTGTGTTTCCTACAACTAGGTTTTATTTCAGATCTTTTACCCAATTGTTCCTTGGCCTACATACTCCACTGACAGATTTCATTTCTCAGCAGATCCATGTTCAATAATTACTAATTTAGATCTATGTTTCAACTAAAACCTATATTTAATTTAGTATCATCCAATTATATTAACAAGAAAACTAATCAGTATACTAATGGTATCTAAACCCAAAATATAAACATTCCATACTAAATCTAAGATGAAAGTCAACGAAGACAGATTTCATTTCTCAGCAGATCCATGTTCAATAATTACTAATTCAGATCTATGTTTCAACTAAAACCTATATTTAATTTAGTATCATCCAATTATATTAACAAGAAAACTAATCAGTATACTATTGGTATCTAAACCCAAAATATAAACATTCCATACTAAATCTATGATGAAAGTCAACGAAGACCTTTCAAGGTCTGCATAAATAAATTTACTCTAAATACCAAATCAATTCCATTAAAATAAACATTATCATAATCAAGTAAATAGAGCGAGTACCGAGACCATTCATTGGTCTATGATCTAGTTCCTCTTCCAAATCCCTTTTCACAGCCCTATAATATTACAAAATTTCATAATCAAAATCGTATGCCATAAACAAATAGTCCCATCTAAATATTACTCACAGCCATCATATAAACAAAGTAACCAAAGTAGCATTACAATAATTTAAAACCCTTAGATACACGGAGGTCGTAGTATCGACCCTGGTGGGCATCCAAGCCAAATCGTAGGCCATAATACAAACCGCGATAGTAATACATATGTGGTAATATTTTAAAATAAACCAAGCCTTTGTTACAATATTAAAAATAATAACCATGTACAAGCACAACGAGGTCGCAGGATCAAATCCTGTGGACCCTCTGTTTTCCCAATTTGCAACCATTACAAATAATAACTATCATTACAGTACATGACCCAGGATCGAACGCTGAAGGGTCTTTATTCTTTTTTAAATCCATGGTGTATCATCTACACACAGGCTGTAAGCCAAACCCAAAATCATTACATAGAGCCACGCTATACACAGTTTGTATGAGGGATGTGTTTTTAACTAATCTTCTAACACAAAGGTCATAAGACCTTCACAAATCAAATACATTGTGTTCCATGGCCACAGTCATTGTATTTAAACACACAATCAACGAAAATAAACCCTTAACTATTTAAACCCTGTCAATAACGAAATATACAGCAACGATAGCCATCCAGGGTTTACACCCATGGTTTATTTCATTTCCACATTATACATTATAAACCCAACTGTAAGCCAATATCCTCTACGCTATCGCAGCCATGATGGAGAGCACCGATGCCATGAAAGGCGTGGCCCCAAATCCATCTCGCTAACAAGGTGGTCATCATGCTAACCATTACAATCAACAAAGGGAAATACCATATAAATAATAACCCAAGATTAAAGTGCAACATTTTAATAAATCCGACGCAGAACAAATTCATATACACAGTTCATATTTTAAATAACCATTGCAATTAGTAAACGTAGTATGTATTCATAACTCGATGATTTATCACATTTACATAATTTACACAGTCGTACCAAGGGCCATCGCACCATTACAAGCAATGGTGTTCCCCTGGCCTAAAGTCTTAAATCAAAACACGATTTACACAAAACACACAGAACTAGTTAAAAGCTCCAAGGCTCCCATCATTATTAACAGCACCATTAATTACAAACTCAAATCTCTGTAAACCCAGGCTAAAGGCAAATCGAAAACCCCATAGTAAAACCCCAACCAAGCGACGAGATGAAACTCAGTCCTACCCATAAGGTCGAGAGGTGACCAGTGTAGGCTTGTTTAACAGGATTACCGTGCACCTATGGCATCACCCATGAACTGGTTTCGAAGCCCTGAGCTATGTTTCTCCTCGCCAGCCCTGTCACCTGCAACCACCAGCAACAAGACAAATGAGAAGTATGGAAATCTTGTCCAAGCTACAAACCATCAAACAATGCCGCTAGAAACCCAACAAATTCTTGCCTCTGCTATCCTGGAGCTCGCCTTCACCACACTGCGTAGAGCCAAGAGAAAACAACAAGCCAAGCAAAATGACCAAGTCCATCGTGAGCCAAGCCCTAAGATTGGGCTTCCACAAACTCCGAGGCACATTAATGGCGCTAGCCTGGTGTCCATTATCAATTCTAAAACCCACTATCCTATAGTTCATAATTGACCCAATATCAATTGCCACCTTTTCCATTTGCAAAGTCTTAAACCATGTTATTACATGGTAAAGGTGTTATATGCATCGCTTAACTTTAGGATCTAAGCCTTAAACCTTTTGCTTGTCGATCTCCGTAGGAAACAAGCTTATGACCATGGCATATTTCATATGCCATGGTAAATTTGTTTTCATAAAGCCAAGAATTGGTCTTTAACAAAGGTCTGTAAACCTGCCAAGAGTAATAAAAAGATATGTTAATACTCTTAATAAAATAAATATGAAATGCAACTAGGTTAAGATAGGAACATTTGATCAGTAACATATAATGAATAATAAGCGTCACTTAGATAATCAGTCTAGGTCTTATAAAGAATAAGCATGGTAATTACCTCGCCACTAAACCGAGTCTATAAGAAGCAATAATAAAAATCGGTAGGTGTCACTAGCTGCGAGCACAACTACATCTGCATGTAAACAGTTAAAGAGTGCTTTAGTGCAATAGAACTAAGTAAGCACGCTAGACAAGTAGGAACTTTACCTCTAAGTTAGTTACATGGTAGAACTAGTCCCGCCACTCCGCCCACTTTGGTTCCAAGAATAAAGTTAAGTTAGAACATGTAAATAATAAGTAAACACATGCCGATAGTAAAGAAGTACATAATCAAAGTAGCTACACATACACAACAATGTATACACATGAGAATAGCTTAGCAATCAAATTTACGACATCATAATGTAAAACACAGTGACAATCATAACTGAAAGAAAAAAGGTAAAACGTAAGAAAATCTTACGATGAAACAGTGGTACACTTAGTGTACGTTATATTCCACAAGTACAATAATGTCCAGCCTAGATAGTTTTTACTAGCCTAATAATAAAAAAAATTATTTTCAATTTTTGGGGACATTACAGTCAAATATGTTATTGAATTGAATATGATTGCTGATGGGTACACGTTTGCCTTATTTTCGTTCAGGTTTCACATTCGAGAGGCCCTTCAATCTTCCTATGTCTTTCACTAATCTGCGCAGCTAGAGGACGACCATGGATTTCATTGGTGATGTATCCTCACGATTCGGAGGCATGAAATTTCCCTATGAAATGGCACAGAACGATCCCCACATGATGCTTTCCACCCCCACTTTGCACTCTGCCCAGTTCCTCGACCACACAAGGCCCAGTTATCCATATACTGGATTTACCATCTAGATGCATGCTTCATATAAAAGAGACCTGAATATAGATGCTCCACCCACCACAAAATCTAAGGGGGTTCGTGCAGGGCCTACTCTATATGGCCACACTCCAAAACTCCGCTCGATTCATAGACCAAATGGCAATGGGAATCTATTGAATTTTATTTCACTGCTTTTTTTCGCCTCCCCAAAATTCGTGCCCCTAAAACCTCAGACACCACCCACAAACACGTTTACTCATAGAATTTAGGAAGAGAATAATCATTTCCGACGGTTTTGAGAGCTGAAAAATAGGGAACTAATAGGCATCCTAACAAAGAAATCTCAGAGCGCCTGAAGAAAATTTTGTAGAACGAGAAATTTATGACACCCATTATGATTTGACAAATGAATGAAACATGATGGCCTAATAGCTAGTTGACAGGGGACAGATAAACAATGAAGGTCTACAGAGTAACCACTTAAAACACAAGCGTAATTAATTCAAATGTAGGTGGTGATAGAAAAACAAAAACACACCATCTATGTGTAGCACTCGTAAAATTTATGACACGGACACACACATATTAATTAGTATAACTATTTAATTGATTTTGTTATTCAAGCTTAAGCTACTAGTTATCACATATAAATATATTTTTCATTTATTTATTTTTAGTTTCAATTTAGAAAAACACCCATAAAATAAATCTTTTACATTTGTCTCATCCCCCTAAATAAAGTACCTTTCTCCCATCTCAAATAGCTTGAAATTGTAAAATAGTAAATATTTTTTATAATACTAATTTTATATGTAAATATAGTGAAAATAAAAATATTATTTTTTTATATATGTAAAAATACAAACACTATTTTTTATAAATAAAGAAATTACGAAGAATAATTAAATTATAAAATTATATATGATAATTAAGTGTAAGATACATTCAAAATAAATGTTCATTCCCAATCTCCTTTGTATCACAGGCCTTTAATTGTACTCATTGAGAAAGCTTTATTTGATTTGACCTTGGCCTTTTAAAAAGTAACACATGGTTTTAATGTGTAAGCCAACTCAATTTATCTTTGACCATATATATTTTGTAATATATCTTAAATAATTTTTTTAATATTTTTTTTAATATAAATACATATTAAGCGTATATTAAGTTAATACACTGATCTTATTAACATTATATCACGTTTCTTTTAAATATATAAGTTATCATAATTGGAACATTATTTTTTACAACTATCATGGAATGCATGGAATGCTTTTGGGTTACTACCCATGTTATATACCTTTGTTTCTTTGATATTAGATCATTAACTTTTTTTTTCACATGTATATATTGAATGAATCTATAGATAAAAATAAATAAGAATAAAGACAGCTAAAATTTACAAAGTAATTTGATTTTACATTTCAAGAGAATTTTAACGATTATCTTCATTGTTTTGAGTTGCATAAAATATGCGATCTAACTTGAATGAGTTAATCGATAATGGTTAATTTCAAATAAACAATTGAATGAAATGATTGATGAAATATATTTTGATTTACCACGTGTGAACAGTAAAAGCATTATGGAAT
>LPNX010384108.1:78406-94486 GCA_001517045.1 Pseudotsuga menziesii | reverse complement strand
AAGTCACCTTTAGTAAGAACATAGTTTTAAATTTTAATATATATAACATATATAGATTCCATTGCCTTTTCCTTTTACTAAATGATAGTTAAATTTTAATATTAAAAAATTGAATACAACCCTAGCACTAGCACAACCTTTTAAGAGCCCGTAACCCAAGTCACCTTTAGTAAGAACATAGTTTTAAATTTTAATATATATAACATATATAGATTCCATTGCCTTTTCCTTTTACTAAATGATAGTTAAATTTTAATATTAAAAAATTGAATACAACCCTAGCACTAGCACAACCTTTTAAGAGCCCGTAACCCAAGTCACCTTTAGTAAGAACATAGTTTTAAATTTTAATATATATAACATATATAGATTCCATTGCCTTTTCCTTTTACTAAATGATAGTTAAATTTTAATATTAAAAAATTGAATACAACCCTAGCACTAGCACAACCTTTTAAGAGCCCGTAACCCAAGTCACCTTTAGTAAGAACATAGTTTTAAATTTTAATATATATAACATATATAGATTCCATTGCCTTTTCCTTTTACTAAATGATAGTTAAATTTTAATATTAAAAAATTGAATACAACCCTAGCACTAGCACAACCTTTTAAGAGCCCGTAACCCAAGTCACCTTTCGTAAGAACATAATTTTAAATTTTAATATATAAAACATATATGGATTCCATTGCCTTTTCCTTTTACTAAACCATATTTAAATTTTAATATTAAAAAAATATATTCATTCATTTGGCTTTACCTTTTATGGGACACTTAATAAAGGCCCGGGCTTCCCATTGATGGTATTAGCATCGGAGATGTTATGTGCTCCTCCTGTTTGCAAAGCCTGATTGATAACAGCTTCGACGTCTGTATTCCACCATTCTCTTGCAGCAACAGACAATTAAATAAGTTCAGCAAGAGTATTAAGCTCCTAAGCTTGAATAACAAGCAAGCAAAGTGCTCGGCTCAGTAGAATCTCACCTAGAAGTTAGAACCAAAGTAATTTCTTTGTGGAGTTTGGGCTTAAAGCGATAGGGCACATTTGGTTGGGGTAATATAACAATGGGTCCATAAAGTGTTGCTCTCAACCAGACTATATGAGCATGCCACCACATTGTGCCTCTCTATCCTATGACTATGAAATTGTAGGTGTAGCTCTGTCTAGTTTGAATAGGGCATTGGGTGATATATGCAGGTCCATCAGCCCAACCGGTTCGGAGCTGCCTGATCCCATGCCTGTTCATGGAAAATATGTAAGTTGCAGGAGTCTTGACAAGTATTTCAACTCTATTATAATCAGACTTGTTTGAATCGACAGAGATAGAACTTAGAGATTTACCAATGAATGGACACGTTATATTTGACATGATTAGTAACCTTGAATACCAATCTATCTCCTTCCCTGTCTTCGATAGTTGGCCCAGGAAACTCTCCATTTACTATCACAATAGGCTTTGTGTGACATATACGAGTGACATTCTTCAGTTGTATCTGTTACATGGACCACGAAATGCACCAATGTTAGTAACGAAAAATAACAGAATTCATGAGACCGAACCATGTGAAATTATAAGTTTAGTTTGATTCTCAGAGACTGGCGCAAACTTACGTTAAACTTATAATGTCTCGTTTCTCCCTGGACAATACCAGGAAGCATAAACATAACAATCAGCATTAATGGTGTCACCAAAGCATTTTTGCATGCAGCAATTGATAGCACCATTTATGTTGCAGGAAAGTGAATACCAATGAAAAAGACCTAAATTTCTGAGTAAGACATCTGGGAACGAGCTGTGTTGCAAAGATCGGTTAGAGAGTAAATAAAATTATATCAAGAAAAGGAGTTCTGGCTATTAGTCTGTTAGTATGTTAAGTGATCGGAAGAGACGTCGAGAAGAAACCATTTGTGGGATCGTTTGGTCTGAGTTGTTGAGGGTCAAAGTTAGATTGCCGCCCTGCCACTCAACTTTCTGAAAGTCATTTCATCATTCTGTTTGGAAAATAATTTACCGGAGATCTTGTCGTTGAGCTTGATAAGGGAAGTGGGTGAGAGTCGAAATTAACACCGCAATCGGGTCCATTGACAGAGGCAGGAGACATATCCGGACGGCTTCAATTTTAACAAACAACGATAGGAGGCTTGCTTGAGTAAACTTTTTATAGATCGGCGAGCCCAAAAGAAGTAGGAGGGGCAGGGACAGACTGCATATTGCAGTAGGGGAGGCAGACTGCATTTAAATCAGCTGACTCTCTGCTCGCTACGACTCAGCTGGCAAAAAGTCAGCATCTCATAATCAATATGACAATTTAAAAAAATGTCTTTAAAAAATAATTAATATAAACTTCTAATGTCAATGTTAAAACTATAGTATTTTGAAAAATCTGTAAAATTAATGCTGTCCACTTAATGGACATATACATATGTCCAGCACATAATAAGGAAGAAAAACTAATTAAATAAATTATTTAAATAAAAGAGTGTTTTAGTAAATTAATTTGATGACTATAATTTATAATTATTGATCCAAAAAGGAGAAAGAAATAAATTAAAATAAAATAAATGCCAAGGAAAATAGAACATAAAACAAGAAGATCCCAACCAATGGTAATAATTACTACACCAACTACATTGTGGTGTTTAAATATAGCACTGTCATGCATTTTACAAATAATTATGAGTTAATTCACAAGTTACCATTAATTTTTAATTTTTAACATTTGGGCAAAAGCTTGAGATAATTCAATTATTGGATGGATTTTTACATTGATAAATAAAGATACACTTTTTATATATTAGTTTAGAGATTTGATGATGACATTGCAAAAATGACTTGTAATAGGTAAAGAAAATAGTAGTTCAACAACAACTCAATACTCAATTAACTCCTTAAAATAAAAAAATAAAGTAAAATATCATTTTCATCTTTGAAAAGTTGTAAAGATATGAAACTCCATAAACTTATGTTTTATATTATTAAAATTGAGACTACTTAAAATTGACACCTTTATGCAAAGAACATAGTATCTCCTTAAATTAAAAAATGGAAGTAGAATATTATTTTCATCTTTGAAAAGTATTAAAGATATGAAACTCCATAAACTTATGTTTTATATTATTAAAATTGAGATTACTTAAAATGGACACCTTCTCTGGATTGTTTTTGGATTTTCAATAAATACAACATATATATTAACTGATTCTGCATATACTAGTCATAAATCTTATACATTTGAAGAATAGTTTTGATCCATTTCAAAAGTAAAAAATTAAAGTTTTACTCGATAGATTATAGAATTTAAAATAGAAAAAAAGATAAATATAGATTAACATAAAAAAATTCACCCAATAAATTAAGAGTCAAAAAAAATGTTCAAAGATTATAAAGAACAATCAATGAAATTATAAAGAAATACTGAAAAAGAAAAATTATTTAAACAAATAGTTAAACAAAATGATGTTTTATTAAAGTGATATGAAAAATTATTTAAATAAACTAGTTAAACAAAAAAATGTTCAAAGATTATAAAGAACAATCAATGAAATTATAAAGAAATACGGAAAAAGAAAAATTATTTAAACGAACTAGTTAAACAAAATGATGTTTTATTAAAGTGATATGAAAAATTATTTAAATAAACTAGTTAAACAAAATAATGTTTTATTAAAGTGATATGACAAGAATAACCTACAATTATGGGATACTAGATAGTGAAATGAAATAAATGCCAAGAAAATAGAATGATACAAAAAGGGTATGAAGGTGAAAGAAGTGGATCCTCACCAATTGTATTAATGCACCAACTACTTTACACTTCTAAAAATACAACATTTTTAATATACTAGTTTTGAGATATGATGAAGATCTTGCAAAAACGAATCTTAATATGGAATATACATAGCAATAAAAATAACTCAATACTTAACTATCTAGTTAAATAAAAATAAAAGTTTATGTTGCTAAATTTCTGTGGTGGTAGGTTTTTGAAGTTGTTGTTGGAGAAACCACAGTATCGAAATGACCAAGTCGACGTTTTAGATCCATATCAAGATTCATCATCAAAAATAGTTTCATTTATATGTTTGAAAAATAGTTAAATTGTGAAATTCTTATAATAATAAAAAAGAATCTTACATTATTAAGGTATTACAACTTAAAAACAAATGTTTTTAATCCTCAATTCAGTGTGAATTTGAGATATGAAAATAATGAAGCTTAATATTCATACAAAAATGCCAAAGAGTTTAAATTAATTCTATCAAGTTCCTTTGCATTGTTAAAGGTTGCATTGTTAAAGGGTGAATGCTTCCTCTAAATGCCAACTCTAATATATTTATGCAACTTTTCCTTTAATTATCTTCTCATTGGCTTAGGCTACTCCTATTGATTGACTTAAGCTACTTAAGCTACTTTCATCACTAACCAATAGTGATAATTTTTACTCTTTGTAGTCCTTTGTTAAGACCAATAAGGTATATCACACCAATAAAAACATATTATACTAAATTAAGAATTTATAAGAAAAAATAAGAAAAATTATCCTCAACCTCCACTCTATCACAAATTTTACAAATTAAAACATCCCAAATATTTATTGGGTTAGATATATGAGATGAAGGGTGATATTGAACCTTGCCCATTGCTGAAAAACACATCATCCTCACCAATCGTTCCTTTTTTTTAACAAAAATAAAAACAATTACTTGACATTCCTTTGGAATCAAAGATAACTTATGTCGATACATATTAGTTGTGAAGTGTTAAACAACTCCCAAAAATAATCTTCTAGACGCTACTTCAAAGACCACATTCTACATAATTTGCTTCATGACTAGCATTACAAAATGGCAGATTTTGAAAATGAACATCATGAGGTTCCAACACTTTTGGGACTCTAAATATTAATTATTTGTAATACCCTGGAATGCCAACCCCTTATATTCAGCTAAGTATTTTCGTAAACATTGGAACCTATGTTTGAAGGTACTACGTACTTGGTATATTACTATATTATTATACTATGCTAAAAAATATTCTTGGATTGTGTGGGTTAATTGATGTGTGAGGGGTCTCGGTCTCTCTATAGGGAAGAATTATGATAAACAAAGAAGATTAAGAAAACTAAACTCATAAGATAGGAAAACAAGTTGTCCATGAATGAGATTTGGATGAATATCCCATAGAAAGGGTTGTCAACTTGCTTTTAACCCTAACCTTACATGAATTGTAAGAATTCTTGTTAGACAATAGTTATGCTTCCAAGGAAAACATAAATAACTAAGTAGAGACCCTAACTGCCCAACCATTTCACACGCCTCATTTCTTCACTCCACATGCTTGTAGAGATATTAGAGATAGTAGTTTCCAAATTCTACATGGTGTAAAACTAGAGGGACTAGTGTGTGCAAGGGAGGAAGCCTCTTATGGAATGCATCGAGGACACATTGATCAAGCACGCCAAAGGTACTAAAAAGTATCAAGACAACTTCCAAAGTGATCCATGCTCCACTTATTAGGAACATAAACATGCAATTCAAAAGCAGTATGTGCTCCGGTTCTTGAAAACACAAACATGTAATTTGAATTGTTAGAGACTCGCAAGGAGTTGGGAACATTTTAACACACAATTGGGTTATTCTAAGAATGAAGGCAATTATTTTAGAGAAAATATGTGAGCCTTTAGTCAAAATCTTCCCATATTTCAAGTCTGTCGAACATAATGGGATCAAAATGGTTATAGGTCAACAATAGGATGATTTGCTTTAGATAAGATGTCAATACCAAATGTGGAAATGTTTTAGAAGGTCGTCAAGAACAAATTGATGACCCAAGCATTACACTAACTATCCCATCCATGGAAATAAGATATATTATGAAAATGACTTATGACATAAATATATATATATATATATGATAATCATTAAAATATTTTAATAAATAATTATACTATTAGCATTAACTTCCGATTTCTAAAGTCCGAGGTCAAAAAGCAGAAGTCAGAAGTGCAAAAAAGGCCAAGGTCAAAAGTTAAGTTTTCTGGTTCCCGAGTTTCACACTGAAGGGCAGAAAGGCGGAATGCAGAAGGGAGAAACGATGATAGAGGCTCCATCATTTGATAGTTTTCCGAATTCTGAGTTCCGAAGACAGAAGGGCGGACAACAGAAGGCAGAATATGGCTAAGTAATTCCATCGAAAGGTTATGTTTCCGACTTCCGAGTTCCGAAGATGGAAGGGCGGACAACGGAAGACGAAATATGGCTAAGTAATTCCATCGAAAGGTTATGTTTCCGAATTTCGAGTTCGGAAGGCTGAATAATGGTTGAACACTTCCGTTGAATGTTAAAGTTCCGATTCTCGATTTCCGAGCAGAAGGAGGAATAATGGTTGAACACTTTCGTCGAATGTTAAAGTTCTGATTCCCGAGTTCCGAGCAAAAGCGGAATAATGGTTGAACACTTCCGTCAAATGTTAAAGTTCTAATTCCCAAGTTCCGAGTGGAAGGCAAAAAGCGGGAGGGTGGAAGGCAGAATAATGGTTGAACACTTCTGTCGAATGTTAAAGTTTCGATCCCCGAGTTCCGAGGTCGAAAAGCTGGAAGGCAAAAGGCGGGAGAGTGGTCGAATATCTTCATCGCATATGATGTTTCCAATTCCTAAGCCCCGCAAGCAGAAGGCGGAAAGCGAGAGTGCGGAAAAGATAGATCCAATGTGGAAATGGTGTTTTCGGTCGCAGAAGGGATCTATGAAGGGCGGAAAGACGGTTACAGTGCTTTCTAAGCCGAAGAATAAAGGTGGAAGAGTGTGTTAACGTACATGCCATGTGTATCGAAAGGAGAACAAGAGTTCTTGAAGCAAAATTTTTAATAATTCTGCATTATGGGTTATGGAGACGTTACATTGTTCTTCGAAGAATCGGAAGGAGGCTCAATCATTAACAGGTTCGTTGCTTCTATGTAATTCCTACTTCCTTTTGGGAATCTAGGAAGTCTGGGAACTTAGTGAGTATGTTCATAAGTTAGTTTTGTTCATGATCGGCTCTCTATCAGACTTAATGTCAATCTATTTTCAGACTTCACTGAAGAATGTATCTGTTTTTCCTAAATGAATAGAAATACAATTTTTTTCTTGGGAAAAATAAATCGCATCCCAATCACTGAAGAGTGGCTTGGATCTTGAAGGAAATCATTTAATAATGCTTCTGCAATTTAGAAGGCAATGATTTTGAATCGTGAGGGACGTCATTTAATGATGTTATGTACTTTGGAAGGAAATGATTTTGGCTTCATGGTTTATCTAGAAAATGGACGATAGAAATAGAATGAGAACATGCAAAGACGATTGGGTAGGGTGTGATGAGTGTTTTCAACTGCCAAAGTACTAAAGAAAAAGAAGCTTTATCTATTTACCTCAAATAGCTGACCCGGTAAACTCCTATATACCCAACCATGAATGGCTATCAGCTGCAACTTTGGTCTTCATAGATGACGAGGGACCACTGGGATAATTATTGTCATATTCCAAAATACAGCCACTTTCCAATAAAAGATCATGAAGGTGAACTAGCATGGTCTATATACTCAACCATGAATGGCTATCAGCTGCAACTTTGGTCTTCGTAGATGACGAGGGACCACAGGGAGAATTATTGTCATACTCCAAAATACAGCCACTTTCCAATAAAAGATAATGAAGGTGAACTAGCATGGTCTAGGAATCCAGCAAGGGTGGTTCCACTCCAAAATTAGGGTATAAAACTCTAAGAGAAAAATAAGGGGTCCAAGCTTTGGACTGATGATTCAAAGAGGCATGGAAGTTCAAATGACCTCTTAAAGCAAGGGTTTTCATGTGGCTGGCTATCAATCAAAAAATCCTACTTGAGACTTTACAATGAAACTCACCAAAACAAAAATAGATTCGTTTTCATCCGGCTGGCTGTCAATCAAAATATTCCTACCTGAGACTTTACAATGAAACTCGCCGAAACAAGAATAGATTCAGTTGTCTGGCCAAGTCCTTTTCTTTTATATGTAATGATTTTGATGAAAACGTGGCAATGGGAATTAAAATCATAATCCCTAAAAACTTATTGTCATCTTTTAGTTATGTGTCACTTTCAATTAACATAGTAAAAATTAAATTCATAATTTTTGTGAAACCCCATATAGCATAGATGTTGTATTGAGGTTAGTGTTTCACAATATTGTCATTTTTTAGTTATGTTTCAATTATCAAAGTAGGAATTAAATTCCAATTTTTTGTGAAAATCCATATTAGCATAGATGTGGTATTGAGATTAGTGTTTCACAAGAGCAGGTAACCAAAAAGAAATCTGCATAAAGGATGCTTTAAACCATTGATGAATATTTGTCTCATTTTCAAATGCTTCCTAAAAGAAGGATACCAGAAGAATATCTACATAAAAGATGCTTAAACCATCCCTTGACGAAGGTTTGTTTCATTTCATGTAAATGAGACCAAAGAGAAACCTGCATAAAAGATGCTTAAACCAGTGATGAATGATTGATAAAGCGATCATCAGTGATTTACGTATCTTATGCAGATTTCTTTTTAGACTCAATTTCAAGAAATGAGCAAATATACTTCAGCGGTTTAAACACCTTTATACAGAATTTTTTTGGTTCCCTGCTCTGGCAACAAACTTAATTTCCACATACAACTAATTGCCTTCTCTATGTAATTGCTTTAACCTCAAGAGATGTCTCCCATTAATATAATGATTGATTGATTGTGTTGAGCATGTTTGTTTGATGAACCTTTCTCTCTTCCTATGTGCTAACAGACATGCACCTACAAAACAAATCCTACAAAGGAAGACAAGGTTACAAGAATGTTAAACGTGCAACAATCAACCATTACCTTAGTAGGAGACACCACTATATTGACTCTTATTAGCATAAGGATCATAGTATATTGGTACTTCTCTGATAATCATAGAACATTTCTCACAACCAATGTGATATAAACACACAAAAAACTACTACAATAGGAAGGTTCTAGCATCACAGTTGTGCATTGTCACTACCCTGTTAAAGCCCTAGATAAGCATGCCCCCCATCCCTAAGTCATTTTCTCAATAAAAAATGTGTGAAGCATCATCTAACAAAGCTAGAAGCAACATGTAAACGTCATCATTTGCATTGACGTGCATCACCTTTGTCTTGAATTGGTGAGGTTGTGTCAAATGGGTCTTTCTATTTATCATATTCGCATCACACTATGTATCCATGTGTTCAATGCACCTTGCACAATTTTAGTCCCCTATAGGATGGTCACAAAGGAATTTTTACATGTTCCAAACTCTACAGTGAAGTGATTTATAGTTTCCCCTCTATTTGGAAACCAAACTTCAAGTCAACATGAGATGCACTTTCATGCAAATGTATGAATCAATTCTTGTCAGACTATATATGGCATAAGCATAACCTCGTCACATTGTTCAAATTCAGTATGATTTAAGGCCACAAGATTTACTTGAGAATCTGCCACATACCTCACAGAACATTTGGGAGAGAATTTATTGTAAAGAAGTTTCTAGAAATACGCTGTTGATAGTTTATAATCTTCCCAACATTTCGAGTGTACACTGCACCCACAATCAAGGGATCCCTCCCTGATGATGATGGGTGGAGTGTCCACTCAAAATGTGGGGAAGATTATAAACTATCAACACAGTAATTTATTTACAATGATTAGTTACTGAAAGCATCCATAAACAAAGAAATATTAGTATTTAGTTTCCTGAACTTCATTAGAATTTAGTTTTCTTTGGCAACTGTAGTTAATGAACATTTCATCTTTTGTACAAGCATTGATACTAGTACCAAGCCAAAAAATTAGATTAATTGTCCATAGTTTTTTTTTTCACCAGGAAAAAGACTGTTTGTTATTCATCAAGTTGAATCAAAGAGAACATTACAGAGGCTGACGACTGTCACATATAAGAAATATTGACCAGTCATTTACAAAAACTTTCTTAAAGTATAGAAATAACAGAACCTATTTTACTCACATGAGCTCAAAATACAATAAAAAAACAGAGCAATTACAACTTACTCATAACAGTCCTTCAGGGCAGGCCTCAAGCCCCCAGCCACTAAAATCAGATCCAAGATGTTGCAGACTACAGATTCTAAAAAACACTGCTTAGAGCACATGCTGTCCTAAACATAACCCAAGATTAGGGCAGGCCTCAAGCCCCCAGCCAAATCAGATCCAAGATGTTGCAGACTACAGATTCTAAAAAACACTGCTTAGAGCACATGTTGTCCAAGATTAGAACAGACATTTCCAAACAAAACAAATTTACCCTCAAGATTCAAACTAGTAAGCCTGAAGTGTTCCCTTTGAAATCACATGTTTGTCCTTGATCTCTTCATAGAGCAATTGACCCTCCAACAAAACAATTGCTTTTTTGAATAATAAATCTCCTTCAGAATTGAACAGTCTGAAAATGTGACTGTTATTTAAGAAATTAAACTTGGCTTGAAGCTCCCTGATCCTCTCCATCCATTGAAGCAGAATAGCCACCTGAAGATTAGAATTCCCACCTACCCAGTCTATAACCACCTTGGAGTCCCCTGCCACTTGTAATGACACTATTCCTTTATGATATGCAAAAAGAGCACTCCCCAAAGTGCCATTAGCTCAGCTCTAGTAATGGAACCATCGCCACTACCCATCCATAAGATAAACCTGTGATTGCTACCGACTCTGATATTCATTCCAGAACCACAATGCCCCAGCTGTGAGGATCCATCAAAAATACCAATGGGGACTGCTCCTGTGAAGGTGGGAGTAGTTATTCTCCCAGAAAAATCACTCTGTTCGTTGAATACTCTTTGTACATCCCAACTATACTGGGACATGCCCTGTAGGTGAGAAACTGAGCATTCTCAAACAGGACCAAATTCCTGTGCCTCAAAAAACCCCAAATGAAAAACAGAGGCAAATCTATACTAATTACGTCTTTAGCACCCCAATGTTCTAAACTTTCATCCAAAGAGCCATGTGCCCATCTACAAGCTATATTGAGACTTCTAGTTACTTCTAACCAAACTTGATCAGTAACAGGACAATGCACAAGTAAATGGTCCACCGATTGATCATCTCTTTTGCAAAGTGGGCAACAGATAGGTCCATATCCACCTCTTCTGTGGTAATTATCCCTAGTCATTATCTTATTCTCCAAAGCCAGCAAGCAAAAGCACTATAGTTTGATGGGGGTATTCCACTTCCATAACTGCTAATGCCACCATTTTTCCATTGATTTCACAAGTAAAAGTGTTGGCCTCATAGGCCAATTTTGTGCTTACTCGACCCAATGCTACATCCCATGACCGAAGTGATGGCCTCATAGGCCAATTTTGTGCTTTACCTGACCCAATGCTACATCTCATGACCAGACAATTTCATCATCCTGCTCAGAAATCCTAATACCACAATGTCTGATGGCCTCATAGGCCAATTTTGTGCTTACTTGACCCAATGCTACATCCCATGACCAAAGTGATGTCCTCATAGGCCAATTTTGTGCTTACCTGACCCAATGCTATATCCCATGACCAGACAATTTCATCATCCTGCTCAGAAAGCCTAATACCACAATGTCTTAAACTCTTAATCTAGAGATCCCATTCAACCCCAGATCCTCCTCAGCTAACAACCAATACTGATTTTCAGATGGCCCAGAAATTTGCCTTTTCACTTGATTTAAAAACCTGTAACCCCTATTCTTCAAAGCCCAAACAGTGTCATCCAAAAGCTTATAGGTCCCATCTGCACCACTAAATGGGTCCACTCCCAGTCTCACTTGGAAACCATTCCCCGCTTTCCACACTAGCCAGTTTCAGTTTCCCGTACTAGAATAGGCCTCAGATAACCCACTCCACATTTTAGATGCCACGTAGCCTTTTTTATTAAGGTTCCTAATCCAATCAATCACTAGTTGACTTTTCAAGTATTTAGCCTGTATGATATCAACTCCAGAACCCTTTCCCAAACAAACCTCTCCAAAGGCTCTTCATAGCCAAGGCCCGACCAAAATCCAGTACATGTTTTTAAAACTCCAGCCCCCATACTTCTTAGGCAAAGAGATTTTTTCCCATCTGTCAAGTGCACCCCAACTTTGCTTCTGCTGCCTGTCCATAAAAAACTAATCAATTTCTGTTTGATCTTTTTTAATATGAAATTAGGTATTGTGGTTAAGGTTACCAATAAACAGGAATATTCTCCAAAACTGATTTTAGCAAAATCAGTCTACCCCCAGAGAGAGCCATCTATAGCTCCAATTATCCACTTTTTTTTCAATCTTCTTTACTAGCCATAGCCAATCTTCTTTGTGCTAATTGTTAGGCTTCAAAAAATAGCCAAGATACTTGATACCAGAACCGTCTCATCAATCCAATTGCAGAGGCAGCTGGATTTCTGAGGGCTAATCTGGTAATTGTTAGGCTTCAGAAAAAAGCCAAGATACATTATACATAATCAATAGATTCCAAATGAAAAGGGAATAGACCCTATGCCTAGTCCAGCACCGTCTCATCAATCCCATTCCAGAGGTAGCTAGATTTCTTAGGGCTAAACTCCATTCCCAAAGCAGAATCAAAGGACTTTATCCTGGAAAGCTCTCCATTCATCAATTGTTCAGACTCCTAAGAAAAGAACATCATCTACATACAAGAGATGTGAAATGGAGTGACTAGAAGAGATTCCGACACCTCTAATTCTTCCTTCCCTCTTAGCCTGATCTATCCCAGCTCAGCGCTTCCACAACCAGCAAGAAAAGCAAGGGAGATAATGGGAACCCCTGTTTGAGGCCCCTAAAGCTTTTAAAGAATTGAGAAGGTGAACAATTTACAAGGACAACAAAGTTGGCCAATGAAACACATCTCATTATCTAATCCATCACTTCTATGCCTAGTCCAATTTGAAGGAGAATAAGCCAAAGAAGTGTCCAATCAACTTTGTCATATGCCTTGACCAGGTCCATTTCAGAATCAATACTCCCAGCTTCTTTACTTAATAGAATGGAGACTCTTTTGTGCAACTCCAATGGCATCAAAGAATTGTCTATTGTTTAAAAATCCAAATTGCTCTTTGGACATGCACTCAGCCACTCTAGGCTTGATTATGTTGGCTATCACTTTTGCAATGACCTTATATATCAAGTTACAAAGAAAAATGGATCTACAATCATTAAAAGAAGCAAGAGTATCAATTTTTGGAATCAATGCAATGAAGGTAGCATTGATAGCTCTAGATACTTTAACTCTTAATTCTTCCACCACATTCTACAAAATGGACCCATGAAGTCAAAGAATTTAAAAAAAAATATCCACTGTCCAGCCATCTGGGCCTAGACTCTTAACTTAGCCATATTTTTCAGAATATCTTCAATTTCTATCAGGAGCTACAGGGCCCCCAATACTCTGCCCATCTGAATTAAAAAAAAATTGGGCATACATTGTATAAACTTCAACTAAGCTATTGTTTACTCTAGCATTCTGAAATAAAGAGCTAAAGACCTCTACATCCTCCAGACCCTTTTGTGAAGATATTTCAACCATTTTGATCCAATAAGTCCCAAATGGCATTAAAGTTTCTTCTCTGATCAACATACTTGTGAAACAATGTTGTATTTAGATCCCCAAGTGCGAGATCCAAATAGGGCTACTCTTGAGTCTCCAGGACTCCTCTGTCCTCAAAATTTGCATTTTTTTCTCCTCCAAAATGGCTATCTGATCTTTATCATGTTCTGCGAAAATCCCTGGACTATTCCTAGAATAGCTGGTATCAATCTCCTCCTCGATCAGGAGAAGATCATGCTTCAACTCTGCTTTTATCTTCTCCTCCCACAGGACCATCGTTGTCTTATGCATTGTCAATTTATGCATCAGTTGTTGTTTGAGAACTGCGACAATTCATCCCACTCATGCCTTACTAACTGAGAGAAGTCTTCATCAGCATTCCATACATGATTAAATTTGAATGGGTATTTGACCCTGTATGAATCAACCCAAGAATTCTATCGATCAACCACATCAATCAAACCCTCCGCCATTAGAAATCTATCTAAGCGCTTTGATACCCATGCATCACCAGATCTCACATTCCTCCACAAAGGATCCATAGGAAGAGGAACAAACATCAATAAGGTTGGCTGCTTGAAAAATGTGGTTAACCGTTAAACCACCCTAGCAGAGGATCTAGTCGAGGGCAGAGCCCACAGATCTCCCTAGTTGAGGTGTCAGACTGTCCATGAGCTTTATTTAAATACAGGATTTAGATGTCCCGTTGACTCAATTTCAAAATATAATGCCCAACCGAACCTTAGTTCTAAGTTCCAGCAAGCAAAAAGAAGAATTTCTTCACCATCGCATGCAAGATACATCTCATCTTTTCTCGAAAACAACTCAATTGTCCATGAACTTCATTTATATCAAGTTCAAAATCTAAAGCCCAACAAGACCTTGTAGCTTTAGTAGACAATTAAAAAAGAAATCATACAACATTGCATGCAAGATGAGAGAAAAGCCTTATTTTTTAAGAAATGTTAGGATCCCACAAGTAAAAGAAATGCAAGATGAGAGAAAAAGCCTTATTTTTTAAGAAATGTTAGGATCCCACAAGTAAAAGAAATGACTTATCCATTTCAAGAGTGAATCTGACAGTATTGAAGTCTGCACAACATCGATTCAATGACAGACAAGGCTTATGCGCTCAGCAGTACTGTAAAATACTACACCTATATAATGCTAGATGTGCAGCAATTCATTTTATAGGACTAAGACTCACCACTGAAATAATTTTAACATAAAACAGAAATAACCTGACTGTCAAGCATTTTTAAACACTGATTAACCTAGAAGAAAGCTCTCCTCCATTTCACCATCCCAAAACCTTAACCAAAATTGATCCAAATATTCTGTTGCATCCCTGCTTTGAAAAAACATGTTTGTTTATGTTCTGTTCCCTACATGTGATGGAAGAAGATCTGTTGTTCGTTTGAGAAAACATTTGTTGCTTGTTTATCATGTTTGTTTGCTTATTTGTTATTCTAATAAAACCCACACATAATCGTATCTCTACTTCCCATGTTCCTTACACAAACAAAATCACCAACCTTGAATAACCAACTCATTGTAACTCTCTTACCCACATTTCCAATGCGAGGGACAAAAAGAACCATGACAGCCCCGATTTCTACTTCATTATTTGTTTTTACCCTAGGATGCAGTCAAAATGGATCCACCTACCTCAAAGCTCAAACTGGACCAATGGGTTCAGGGATACCATCCAATGGCTTGGTCATACAGACCAATCCTTGAAAGCCTAGCACTACGGCATGTTACCACTTAAGTTGTACTTAGTGGTTTTTTATCAAGTGAGCCTGGTGAACCGAACAAGGATAACTTGTTCGTACTTCAGAAGACCTTTGGAAGTACTTCTGGGAAGTGGTTGTTGTACTATACAACATGTTCATACCCCATGGGGAAATTGTAATAAATGTTATAGCATGATAGTGTCTGCAAAAGACTCGGCCTCTTAGACCTTATTTGTCAAACCGATCAGCCCAGGGTGTTTTTTCCCTTGGTTATTATTGGTTGTTGAATAAACGACTGATAATTTCTGAGTTTTTCACTCCATACCTCCAAAGTTGGGGTGGTCGGCTTGGCATTTAGGCCTATTGAGGTTATTAGAGTCTATGTGTCAATGTATAAACATGCTAGACATCATGGTCGAGTCATATGAACATGTCTAAGTCCCCCTAGGTTTTTTCAATTTTTCAATTTTTTAGTTTTTTTCAGTGTTTTTTATTAAAATTTAATTTTTCCAAAACTTGGGCTATTTTTTAATAGTTTAATTGGAAAAATTGATTTTGTAATAAAAGTGAGCCAAATAATCAGTTTCAATCATATAGGTGCTCATTTTCAAGCTAAGAGCACCATGTAAACCCATGGACCCACTATTTCCTAGTTTTGAGTGATTTTCCATCACTCTGGTCAGAAAACCCCCAAAATCAATTATTGCTTATTTTAATTAATAAATTGATGAATAA
>LPNX010384108.1:13883-75324 GCA_001517045.1 Pseudotsuga menziesii | reverse complement strand
GTAGGAAGGCGTGAGGATGACTGGGATGATGGTAATTAATGCTCCACTGATGTCAATTAAACTTAGTATAGTGGTTTAACTAGGCCAATTTGACCGAAAGAGTGTGTATTATGGTAAATGTCTCCAACATAATGGAGCAAATCCAAAATCATAGATCAGTGGATTCTCAGCCGATTTGATTGAAATCAATCAGATCTGAACCAAATTGACTGGATCTGACAAATCCTTGACTGAAGGAGGTGATCAAATCAGATCCAGAGTTGATCTTCAGCAGTCTTTATGGGGAATTGCGTCCTCTCTCTCTCCTCCACATGTGTGGACTCTCCTGAATGCTCTGTGGACTGATGTGTCGGTTTATGGGTTGATGTGTCAGCTCAATCAACCCCCCGATTGACAAGTAGGCTCAGTTCAACTTCAAATCTGCATTGATTGACTCTCCATCAGCTGATTTGATCTATCTCCTTGGGATTTGCGCCTCCCCTGGGCTGGATCTCCTGGTTTTTGTATAAATCAAAGCATAAGCCTCCTCTTCCAAGCTAGTTAGAGTTGGATTGAAGGGATTGCTATTGTAATACTGTTGTAATCTTTTGATTGTTGAAATAAAGAAGCTTTGGAGGCCAAATGGTGTAATGCTGTCATATGTATGGATTAAGCATTGTCTTACGGCTATTGATGTTGCCGGCGTTTCTCTCAATTTCTGCATCTGAACCCTGTCTGGCTTGAACGATTCAGCTGAATCAATAGGAGTATAGTTGGGCAAGTAAAGTTACTTGTTTTTCTTATATCTCATATAGCATATATGATTAGAAAATCTAGATTATACATGTTTAATAAGTTTATTTGCATGTAATTCTTGTCTTTTTTTCATATATATATCCAGATCTCATGAAGTTTTGTGCAGGAATGTGTGTTTTAGCTTTCAGGTAGCAAAGATTGGACGAGCTGTGGATCTAATTTGACTCCATTGTACATCCAAAAGCTTTGTCAAGACATTGCCCCTCTGTATTCCACTAACAAGTTTCCATTGCAGATCTGCTTCAGCAACAAGCACTTCTCTTCTCCTTTTCCTCCTTCAAAATCAAATTTTTTACCTGGTTACTTTGTTCACAGCTTTGATATTGTTTAGATCTATTATCTTAAAGTAAATTTAACATAGATCTATCTACTCAAATCCCATAATATAGATCTTGTTCTTAAAAGGTTTCATAAGCATTCTAGATCTAGCTTTAGGGAAATCGTCCTTTTTGCATGGAATTTTAAAGAGAATTTGTAGCTTGCATGCATTAGATTTATGTTTTCTGTTATAAAAGATAAATCTATCAATCAGTGCACATCATATTGGCTGCCTAAAAGGAAAGCCAAGATCCCAAGGAAAACTTGATTTCCTTGGTTCCCTTTTTACCTTTTTTAACTAGTTTTAACTTAGCTTTTTTTTTGTTAAAAGTAAGCTGACCCAAAAATACTTTCAGAGTGCTTTTGGACATATTTCAGTCTAATAAGCTTGCTGGTTTTTAGCAGGTATAACATAAAATAAGAGAAGCTGTTGTTCGAAAGTGACTTTTGGACCCTCTAAATCCCCCTAGGGGTCTCCCTTTTTGACTGAAATCTTTAATTTTTACACTTTGTAAGCTCTTGGTTTCATTTTGTATAAGAATCAAGAGGCATCATATCAGCTTGCTAATATTGTAATCGCTGGTAATAAAAATAATTCTGAATAGGCTCTTTCGAGCCCATTCCCCATCCCCCCTGGGGGGATTTGTGTCCGGTGTCATTTTTTTGCTTTTCGTTCATTTTTTTTCAATCTAGCGTAGTACTAATTTGCAGGGTAGTATACTTTGATTTAAAATCATTTCAATATTCCATTTCTATTGGTTTCAAAGTAACTTTAATACTTACCCCACAAGCCTCCTTTTGAGCCGAAAGGTGAAGAAATGTTCGTGGTAGTCTAATTACAAAATTGTGGTTTGCTTATCTTTTTATGTTTCATTTTCTATAATCATCTGTTTCAGTAACCATAATAAAATCAACCCCTCCTTGATTCCCCGATTGAGGTCCACTTGGACCGAAAGAGGTTCCTGGAGGGTTTTCTTTTTAACAAGAACATCCATCTCAAAATTTACTAAAATTGACAAGACTCCGGTGTGTATGCTCTGCAATTGGCTGCGGTTCATCCGATCAGTCAAGCTGTATCAAAAGCACTTGAGTGACTAGTATAATTATGATTCACTCTCTCAAATTGACAAACCATCAGGTGAAAATCCAACACCTAGATCAAACCATTACGGTGGCAAAATACCCAAAGAAAGCGGGAACTTCTGAAAGTGACCTCGGAGCGCCGATCTCTGTCACACCCTAACGGGTGCGTTATGAACAATAGCCCTAGAGACTCCATTCAGCCCACATATTCCTTGCAAGTAGCCGTTAAGGTTTAGTTTTGGACATACTCCAAGTACTCTCGGGTATATCTGAAGTCCACCCCTTCGCCTAATTTTAATCAACTCATATTTCACATTAACTTAAAACGTACCAAGAGGCAATTGCAAAACATTCACTCCAAGCACATGCAAGTACATTGATTTTATTTTGACTCCATTTTATGGCACTGGTTATTTTCTGGCTATATATATATATTGTGTCTCAGCATTGTGCTTTCGTGCGCTCATTTTGTATGTTGTCATCTATGGTTGTTTATGGTCAAATTTCAAACTCCTAAGTAATTCATTCAGTTTAACATCACCATACTAAGTAATTAGCCTTAGTAACTTAATAGGGTCTACCCCCCTTGGCTTCGTTAAGAGTTGAGCCTAAACGAAGGAGTCAAGAACAAGATGACAGCCTTGACTCGAGACTTGCCCCCAAGGACACACCGAGTGGCTTGAAGATTTCTGCCACATGATTTAGGTGTGTGAAAGATGGCAACACTTTTTGGCGCCGTTGTCGGGGATAAATCTTTTTATTCCCTAGTACGACTTTTGTTTTCTTCCTTTTTGTTTTTGCTTTGTTTGATGAATGCTTAGAGTAGATCTTTAATTTTCATTTGACGAATCCATTGACTTTTTTCCAGTTTTTATTTTTACAAAGAAAATCAAAAAATAATTTTTGTAAAAAGATTTATAAATGTTTATTTTTCTTTTTCACATGGCGACTCCATTGAAGGGATAAAACCCTGTTATCTCATAAACTTGTGAAGTATTGTTGTGTGTAGATGAGCCCATGCGACATGTTAAAACCTTTAAAGCTCATCACTTGACAGCTCCACCTTTTCAGTACAAGGTTTAAACGTTATATCAAATGCATACTATTAATTTTTTGGATGAATTAAAGGAGAAATATGGTGCCCAGTTAACCGTAATGTTTCAGCCTATCGATTTCTCAAACATCTCGGGTTTTCCTAACTGTTGTAATGGTTTGGGGGATGCATATAACTGGCTTCCGACATTTCATGGAAATTATGGTGATTCGGCCATCTGGCATGTCAAATCTTTCCTTCAGTTGATTGCTAAATCCAATATTCTTCACGAAGACAATATGATGGAAATGTTTGCTAGTACTTTTCAGGGTGAGGCCTGTTGTTGGTTCTATCAGAGCCTTCCTAATAAATGTATAACTTCTTTTCCAAGCTTCCTTTGGATGTTTTTAGAGCAGTGACATGATGGTAGGAGTAGTATGAATGGTTTGAAAAGGTTCCTTGAAAAGATCTGTACCTTCTACCTATCTAGGATAAAGTATCACATGGAAACATATGATGGCCCTTTTGCCATGATACAAAGTATTGAAGACTTGGAATCACTTCTTCAACATTTAAGTGAAGAGGAAATGCATGATACTCCCATCAAAGAGTTTTCTCATAGTTATTCAAGAAAGGAAGTAATTAAGCAGCTTATTAAAGAATATGAGGTATCTCCCAATAGACAGCAAGATTTTGAGGAAGGGAAAATCCAGGATGATCCTATTGAAAAGCTTCAGGAGGAGCCCATGATGGAACACATTGTTGAAGACTCTCCTCATGTCACCATAGCTGAAAACATTGAAGATTTGAGGTATTCTCAAGTGTGTTGCAATGTTGATATTTTTCCAGAAATCCCTCTAGAGAAACCCACTGAGCAACACATCCCAAGTGGTCCCATTGAATATGTCCAAAAAATTTCCTTGATTGAAGATAATATTGAAGATCCTCTTCATGATATCATAACAGAAGCCTGTAAAGAAACCTATGATAAGATCAGTACAGTGTGTGGTAACACTAGACCTTGTTCTCCTCATGTTGATGAAGGTTTGGAAAGTTTATTGCCTTGTAACATTTTATCTTAAGAAGATTCTTATGAATACAAGGAAGACATGGATAGGCAGGAGCATGATGACATGGATGAAGAGTCCCCCACATATGACATGGATGGGAGTGATGACTATTGGAATTTCATAGATAATCCAACTTGTGAAAATCTTATGGAGAATCCCATCCATGATATGTCCAACAATGGAAGTGTCTATTCAAAAATTTGTGGAAGTCCAATCTACGACACGTCCATAGAGGGGAGCACGGATCTAGATGCCTGGGAAAACTTTAGTATGGAAGAGAAGCATTCAGAATTTTCACGTGATCATTAAGAGTCATACCATGCAGAGCCGCACAAGGGTATCAGTAATGAAGACATTGAGAAACAGTATTGTGAAAAGTCAGATGTGATGCAGTCAATGGAATATCAATCTCAACCATATTTTTCACATATAGAGGTTCCTTGTGATTTGGATCTACTTGGGGCTTGTGCAACAAGTTATCATTTGATAAGCCCCGGTGATCAATATGATAATGTAGTCAGTCTGCCTCATCATTCTGATTGGTATATCAGTCCTATCCAGTCATGGATAGAAGCAACCTGCATGAGCAAATACAAGTTGGGGAAGAATTTTTATGACATTATTCATGCCTATGATCTCCCATGCATCCTGCCCATTTTGAATCATCACGCAGATTTGCAATTTCTAAATAAGGTATCCTTACTTTGGCTGGTAACCAAAGACAAGGAAAAAAAATTTATGTTAATAAAATGCTTAGGTGGTTACATTGGATTTCTGATTACACTTAACCCTTTTTATATCATGTTTAGAGTAGGAAAATAAGATCCTTTAAAGAGAGCATTTACTTTCTGCGTTTCTATTTTATACTTAGCTATAATAAAACTTTGCTTCTTTTAATTAGTTACATTTATTTTGTTTAAATAAATCAGCTTAATGGTTCATTTGGTTTTTTATAAAACTTGTGCTACTGAGGTTTTTCTTGTCAAGTTGAGATGTTTTTCCAGGGTATATAAACCAAAGATTCTGGTGTTCTCATATCCTCTCCTTGCCTTAAAGCCCAGATCGAGCACACGTCCCACAGATGGATCCAGAATGTTACCACCTAAGTTGTACTTAGTGGTTTTTTATAACTTGTTCGAACTTCAAAAGACCTTTGGAAGTACTTCTGGGAAGTGCTTGTTGTACTATATCATATGTTCATACCCCATGGGGGAATTGTAATAAATGTTCTAGCATGATAGTGTCTGATAATGTTCTAACATGTTTGTCAATCCGATCAGCCCAGGGTGTTTTTTCCCTTGGTTATTATTGGTTGTTGAATAAACAACTGATAATTTCTGAGTTTTTCACTCCATACCTCCAAAGTTGGGGTGGTCGGCTTGGCATTTAGGCCTATTGAGGTTATTAGAGTCTATGTGTCAATGTCTAAACATGCTAGACATCATGGTCAAGTCATATGAACATGTCTAAGCCCCCCTAGGTTTTTTCAATTTTTTAGTTTTTTCAGTTTTCTTTATTAAAATTTAATTTTTCCAAAACTTAGGCTATTTTTTAATAGTTTAATTGGAAAAATTGATTTTGTAATAAAAGTGGGCCAAATAATCAGTTTCAGTCATGTAGGTGCTCATTTTCAAGCTAAGAGCACCATGTAAACCCATGGACCCACCATTTCCTAGTTTTGAGTGATTTTCCATCACTCAGGTCAGAAAGCCCTAAAAATCAATTATTGATTATTTTAATTAATAAATTGATGAATAATGGAGCAAATCCAAAATCATAGATCAATGGATTCTCAGCCAATTTGATTGAAATCAATCAGATCTGAACCAAATTGACTGGATCTGACAAATCCTTGACTGAAGGAGGTGAGCAAATCAGATCCAGAGTTGATCTTCAACAATCTTTATGGGGAATTGCGCCCTCTCTCTCTCCTCCACACGTGTGGACTCTCCTGAATGCTCTGTGGACTGATGTGTCGGTTTATGGGTTGATGTGTCAGCTCAATCAGGCCCTCGGTTGACAAGTAGGCTCAGTTCAACTTCAGATCTACATTGATCGACTCTCCATCAGCTGATTTGATCCGTCTCCTTGGGATTTGCGCTCCCCCTGCTCTGAATCTCCTGGTTTTTGTATAAATGAAAGCATAAGCCTCCTCTTCTAAGCTAGCTAGAGTTGGATTGAAGGGCTTGCTATTGTAATATTGTTGTAATCTTTTGATTGTTGAAATAAAGAAGCTTTAGAGGCCAAATAGTGTAATGCTCTCATATGTGTGGATTAAGCATTGTCTTACGGCTATTGATGTTGTCGGCTTTTCTCTCAATTTCTGCACCTAAACCCTGTCTGGCTTGAACGATTTAGCTAAATCAATAGGAGTATAGTTGGGCAAGTAAAGTTACTTGTTTTTCTTATATCTCATCGCATATATGATTAGAAGATATAGATTATACATGTTTAACAAGTTTATTTGCATGTAATTCTTGTCTCTATTTCATATGTATATCCATATCTCATGAGGTTTTGTGCAGGATTGTGTGTTTAGCTTCCAGGGAGCAAGAATTGGACGAGCTGTGGATCTAGTTTGACTCTATTGTACATCCAAAAGCTTTGTGAAAACATTGCCCCTCTGTATTCCACTAACATGTTTCCATTGCAGATCTGCTTCAACAACAAGCACTTCTCTTCTCTTTTTCCTCTTTCAAAATCAAAATTTTTACCTGGTTACTTTGTTCACAGCTTTGATATTGTTTAGATCTATTGTCTTAAAATAAATTTAACATAGATCGATCTCCTCAAAGCCCATAATCTAGATCTTGTTCTTAAAAGGTTTCATAAGCATTCTAGATCTAGCTTTAGGGAAATCGTCCTTTTTGCATGGAATTTTAAAGAGAATTTGTAGCTTGCATGCATTAGATTTCTGTTTTCTGTTATAAAAAATAAATCTAGCAATCAGTGCACATCATATTGGCTACCTAAAAGACAAGCCAAGATCCCAAGGAAAGCTTGCTTTCCTTGGTTCCCTTTTTACCTTTTTTAACTAGTTTTAACTTAGTTTTTTTTTGTTAAAAGTAAGCTGACCCAAAGGTACTTTCAGAGTGCTTTTGGGCATATTTCATTCTAATATGCTTGCTAGTTTTTAGCAGGTATAACAGAAAAGATGAGCTGTTGTTCGAAAGTGACTTTTGGGCCTTCTGAATCCCCTAGGGGTCTCCCTTTTTGACTGAAATCTTTAATTTTTGCACTTCGTAAGCTCTTGGTTTCATTCTGTAGAAGAATCAAGAGGAATCATATCAGTTTGTTGATATTGTAACCACTGGTAATAAAAATAATTCTGAATAGGCTCTTTCGAGCCCATTCCCCATCCCCCGTGAGCGGATTTGCGTCCATATCATTTTTTGTTTTTTGTTCATTTTTTTTCAATCTAGCGTAGTACTAATCTACAGAGTATTATACTTTGATTTAAAATCATTTCTATATTCCTTTCTATTGGTTTCAAAGTAACTTTAATACTTACCCCACGAGCCTCCTTTTGAGCCGAAAGGTGAAGAAAGGTTCGTGATAGTCTAATTAGAAAATTGTGGTTTGCTTATCCTTTTATGTTTCATTTGCTATCATCATTTGTTTCAGTAACCATAATAAAATCAACCCCTCCTTGATTCCCCGATTGAGGTCCACTTGGACCGAAAGAGGTTCCTGGAGGGTTTTCTTTTTAACAAGAACATCCATCTCAAAATTTACTAAAATTGACAAGACTCCGGTGTGTATGCTCTGCACTTGGCTGCAGTTCGTCCGATCAATCAAGCTATATCAAAAGCACTTGAGTGACTAGTATAATTAGGATTCACTCTCTCAAATTGACAAACCATCAGGTGAAAATCCAACACTTAGATCAAACCATTACGGTGGCAAAATACCCAAAAGAAGCGGGAACTTTTGAAAAGTGACATCGAGGCGCCGATCTCTGTCACACCCTAACGGGTGCGTTATGAACAATAGACCCAGAGACTCCATTCAGCCCACATATTCCTTGCGAGTAGCCGTGAAGGTTTAGTTTTGGACATACTCCAAGTACTCTCGGGTATATCTAGAGTCCACCCCTTCGCCTAATTTTAATCAACTCATATTTCACATTAACTTAAAACGTACCAAGAGGAAATTGCAAAACATTCACTCCAAGCACATACAAGTACATTGATTTTCTTTTGACTCCATTTTAAGGCACTGATTATTTTCTTGCTATATATATATATATATTGTGTCTCAGCATTGTGCTTTCGTGCACTCATTTTGTATCTTGTCATCTACGGTTGTTTATGGTTAAATTTCAAACTCCTAAGTAATTCATTCAGTTTAACATCACCATACTAAGTAATTAGCCTTAGTAACTTAATAAGATCTACCCCCCTTGGCTTCGTTAGGAGTTGAGCATAAACGAAGGAGTCAAGAACAAGGTAACAACCTTGACTCGAGACTTGCCCCCAAGGACACACCCAGTGGCTTAAATATTTATGCCACGTGACCCAGGTGTGTGAAAGGCGGTAACACGAGAAATTCCCAAAAAATCTTATTAGTCCCTGCCAAGAGCAGCAAGGACTATAGATATCGACTTTGCCAAATTCCATTACCGTTGCATACTTTACACAGCATTATAACCAAAGTTTTCATGAAACAATTGTGTTCCAGCCAATGAGTTGATTTGAGGCCTTAAAAATTAGCCTCAAATCAAGGCACGATCCCATTCTCAAGGCACTTTATGAGGCCCATAACCTTCAGCTTCTACCATGGTAAAGGGGAGGTTCTTAGTTTACTTGTTGATGTCTGATTTAAGGCCTCAAATCAAGGCACGATCCCATTCTCAAGGCACTTTATGAGGCCCATAAACTTCAGGTTCTACCATGGTAAAGGGGAGGTTCTTAGTTTACTTGTTGATGTCTGATTTATATGGCATATCCTACATTAATGTGAGCCCCGTTGAGCTCAACTCTATGAACAATTGTGTTCCAGCCACTCAGTTGATTTGAGGCCTTAATTGGCCTCAAATCTAGGCACAATCCCATTCTCGAGGCACTTAATGAGGCCCATGACCTTCAGCTTCTCCCAGGGAGGTCTGATTTATATGGGATTTCCTCGCAAAAGTTGACCTCAACTCTTAAGATCCATACTCACTGTACTTTACCCTGGCGAAAGGTCCCTCCTGCCATACACAAGTGGCTCGTGGAGTTGGTAAATATGAGTACATGAGTGTCAATACAATATTCTCAACATGCAGTGTTGGGGACACATGTTAATTATCTCCACAGATTGCCATCTAGTTTTCTTCATACTTTTACTTCATTTCTGGTTTGTGAATCTCACAGCATTGCTCGAGGGCTCGGTGCAAACTGATGTGGGCACTCGATTTCGGGTAGCTGCAATTACACACTCAGAGGAGGATATTTATTCCCTGCAGTAGAGAACCCTTGCCATCCAAATGCCAAGTACTGTAATGCTCACCATTGACTGTTCAAATTTTATTCTGGAGGAGTTCATCTCTGGGATCCTATAGCAATTGTACCTATAACAATTGCGCTAGCTCTGATGTTTAAATGTTACATACAAACATTACATTAAACTTAAAGTGCAAGAAGCAGAAGGGGAAGAAGAACCATCCATAGGCTTTGTGAGTTCCATTTTCTGCCCTGCTTTTCCAGTATATTGTCGAGACCTACGACGTGAACATTAATTCCTTTCAAATGTTAAGCTAATATAGCCAAATTTTTCATGTTGTGATTGTTCATTTTACGAAAGAGCTTGATGGTTTGATCAGTACATAGCAGAATCATTGGATATATATATGAACTTCATCAGTATAATTCTGTTGCCAATCATATAGGCAATGCAGCCAAGCATGCCAGGGTTGTATTATTCGCTCTGGAAAACAAGCCTGTAAGTTAGAGAGTTATAGATAAAATCATACAGTACACTCTAAATTCTCTGGTTGTTTCTACTTACTTTATGTTGGTAACCTTAAGCAGGTAGCTAAATTATTCAAATCTTTAGTGACAACCACTTTTCCTTATTTGCCATATATATGCCAATATCAATTTCCATATTTTCCTTGTGATAATTATCGTTACCAACTTGCATGTTGATAATTATCCTCATCCACTGCATGTTACTAAAAGAATTTTGACAATTTAAGGATTGAATATATCTCTATCTGTTGCAGGATGTATCATTGGCAGTGGCTATGGGCTCTGCCACACAGATTGGCATGTTTATGGCAAGAAATTATGGTAGTTTATTCCAGTATCAAAGACTTTATTTCCTCATGATTACTGAACAAAGTTTCAATAATTATTGCTCATATTTCCAGAATCCCTTCACAATTGTTCTAGCCTAGATTATGGGGAAACCCATGGACCTTGATTTTCATATTTTGGAGATGGTTACGATGTTAGCCAGAGTAATTATTACAGCATATATGTTACAGATTTGATCTAATCACCATCACCATGTGTCGATGATACGTACATCAATGCATTTTATATTCTGGAAACTTATTCAATTCAGCATTGACCTTAAATAGCAATATACAAAAGTAGATTCATCTTATTCATTTATCTTATGGTAATTAAATAAAAAAGTTCGTTAAATCACTCCATGTGAGGAGTAGATTCATTTGATTCATTTATCTTATGGTAATTAAATAAAAAGGTTGGTTCTTTAATTATTCCATGCGATGCTTGTCCAGGATGGTATATCAATGTGTTACTTAGTCATTGCAGCGTGCTTCTTCTGATGTAAACGTTGTTAACAAAGGGTGAGGATTTGCTTGAAGGGATTATAAATTTCTTAATCAAATCATCTTTGATGATGAAGGGACTAGTGTTGTTGATGTGTTACTTAGTCATTGCAATGTGCTTCTTTTTGTTGCAAACGTTGTTAACAAAGGGTGAGGATTTGCTTTAAGGGATTATAAATTTCCAAATCAAATCAATTTTTATGTATCTTAATTTCTAATACTATTTAATGCATTAACTGCAGTCCATCATCATTAAGCTATAAACACTACTGTCCTGGGTAAAAGTCTTGTGACGGAAACAACTCCCATGGCCTACTAAACGAGCAAGTTATATCCATCAAAATATCCCGCTAACATTTTTAAGGCCACTACTCATTTGATTATACAAAACACAATTCTCATTTCATCTGTGACATTAATCTGTTTTACTCTTTCAAAGTAAAACTACATTAGTTTACCCAACCCAATTTTAGTTTTCAGGTTAGCTTATACATACCCCAGATTAGCTTGAGCATAATCTAGGCTATGCCTTCTAACAGCTTACTCTTAAAGAACATGAATTCAATGCTTCAGGCACTAACCATTTCAATATGCAAGTGATGCAAGATACTTCATCAATAACATTAGTCACGATGTCAATGAAATGCAATGTCAATAATATGTGTAATTATATTTATAATGGAAGCAAGAGTCATAATCATAAGGCTATGAAAAATATAATATGTAAAACAAGAGTCATCATCTTCCATTGTTTTTGTTCTTTCCTCTTGGAACATATAGCTGCACGGGAAGCAACATTGAAGGGAAGGCAAGGACTTTCCTTGCAGCTTCTCTTGTTTTGATTTATTGTTGATTTTTCTCTTGTTTTGACTTGTAACTCGCCCTGATTTCTGCAACGCTCTATCGAAAGAAGGATCATATTTTAACTATCTATTTCCAGATAAAGGGAATTCCTAGATTTTTCTGTTTTATAAATTATTAGTTAGCCTACATCAAGGATGAAAGTCTTATGTTGAATAATATTGGCATTTCTGAGAATGTCAAATTAACCAAATCAAAAGAGCAAGTATAGCTTGATGAAACCTATTTTATAATGAATTTATTAATTGAGATACTTTCTATTCATGGAAAGACACTTGTGACCATTTTAGTATATATATATAATGATCAGCTCCCCATATCCCTCCAAATTGGTCCAAGTAATCATTATTCATTCCTTCATACATACATGGAAGATGTGCATTTATTGCAACAAAACCCACATTAACAAAAAAAACCTAAAATAAGAATGAGTCATAAACCGTGGACCAATACCATGGACAACAAAATCTTAGATCTTCCTATAAATACATTGTGAAGGTCTCCCATAAACACTTTTAGTCACACTTTTTGTCCGTCAAACTTTTGCCACATATTTCCACATCACATTGTATATTGAGTTTTCTCCATACAATCTTTGATTCCATTCCCATTAACAACCTTAGTGGGAGAAAAATCGAAGAACCGAACCATGGAAGCCATTGGACAAAATTCTCAAACAGCTACAGTGGCCCAATTGCAAAGGTAGGAATAGTTGCATTTGTTTTGATAATTAAAAGAAAATCTAAAAAATAGTTTGTTTATTGTTTGTTAAGTAAGTTGAGGTTGAATGTTTTTCCTTGTACCATGAACTCTAACTCTAGATCCATTTGATCTAAAGTTAGTGCTTTTGCACAAAGCCGAAGAGAACTCTCCACTACAATTTTCGCAACCCCACTGGCTTGATCCTCTTCGATCTTTGGTTTTGCAGGTTTATTATTTATGTTCACTAGTTTGTTTCACTTGGGTACCCTTGGCCGCCATAGATCTAACCCCCTTTCAGCAGATCCGAAGCAGTCTGTTTCCTACCACTCGGCCCAAACCAACAACTTTTTCACAAAAAAGTTCTAGTTTTGGCCAAGTCGCATCTTTTCGACCCAAGTCGCACCTTTTTGTCTAATAAGCATGACTTAGGTCGCACATTTTGCCCCAATAAGTGCAATTTGAACCCAAAGTCCAGATCACGCTTGTCTTGCCTTCCAGAGCAACCCAAGTTGCTCCTGCGGCCCTATTTGGTATGATTTGTTGCACAAAAATCCCTGTTAAGTGCAACCTATGATTTTTGACTTTTTTTTGCCACAATCACAACTGTTTTTACACCTATGATCTTTGACTTTTTTTCGCCACAATCGCAACTGTTTTTACACATATGTAACCTCAAACAAATTTGTTCCACCAACAAGTGCAACCTACCAATTTCCCAACTATTAGAGGTGTTTGAGATCCATTCCAGACCCCCTGTCTATGTTCTGCCCCTTTATTAACTGTATACTTCCAAGTCTGATTGCCTACATACGCCATTATCACCAAACTTGTAGTTGCCTCTATGAGGTGGATCCACGATGGACAGTAGAAGAATGGGCAACTATTAACGATGAAACCAAAATAGCCTCAACTCCCAAGTGGTTGGTTGTCATGCCAATCGAGGCAATCTTCACTCAATGTTGTCTTAGCCCAAGACAACAATGGGAGAGACCCAAATCTACTCCCAATAAGAGAGATCAAACCAAAACACATCAAATCAAATGAAGTTGAAGTCTATAAGGTGTAAGATGAAATAAACCCTAGATCTATGGATGAAGTCACAAGGTGAATTAGGGCGTGGATCAAAGGTTTATGGGTTATGAAATTAATCCAAGTTTGAAATACAAGTGACTTATGAGCCTATTACTAGACCCAAAGACAAGATATTAGCAAAAGATGACAATATCCACTGCTTTGAGAAACGTGACCAATGCAATGAGGGTAAAAGCAAGATTGGGGATACCTAGTACCACAAGATAGACTCAAAGGAAGATCAAATGTAAGAAAAAACGTCACCTAAGCAAAACAATGCCTTAGGATTTGAGCCCAATAGAGTCACCTAAGCAAAACGTCTAGGAAGACCCACTTAGGGTTTGATCTAATCTACAAAACCCAAAAATGGTTTGTCAAAAAGATCAAGCAGTATGATCTATAATATTTTTACTTTTATTTTTTATATTTAAGGTTTTAACATGAAAATGAAAATGCCAATAGGTTGAGATCAAAAAAAAGAACTAACATGTAAATCTTACCTAGACAACCTTGTAGATGCCTTGCTGACGATGATTTATGTTGTCTCCATCAATTTGAGAAGACTTGAAGGAAGCCTCTATGTAAATTTGAAACACAGAAACTATATATATTGCTACACTAAAATTTGAAACACAAAAACTAGGAATGCACCTCTCAACAATCATACAAAAATAAAAGTAAAGGACCTTTCAAAAGCACCTAAAGTCATTAGTCAAAATGGTAATTAAGACAAACTATTCTCATTTTTTACAAGACAACCCTCCTCAAGAATGATACTGAATCACTTGTAACAAAAGGCAATTTGCCTAAATATCCAACCAACTACCCATTAAAGTTGTGAGTCTGTAACCATTTAATGAAAAATACATTTACGTCCAAACACAGATTTAAGTTGTGAGTCTGTAACCATTTTATGACAAATACATTTATAAAGAAACAGCACAAACATGAACTTATTTTAACACCATAATATAAACAACTTAGAAACGCTCTATCAGAATCCCCAATGCAGATAATAAACATATACATACATCATGGCATTCTAGAACTTCGCAATCAACTTACAACAGACTAGAATGCCAGCATACCAAGTCAATTTTATCGTTGTTTTAGAATAAGAAAACTAACCTACACTAAGAAACCCCTTTAACTTTTTGAAACATGTAACTAGGGTGACTTTGGTCTGTGTATGCATACCTCAAAGCTTTTGTTTGCTGGCAGCAGAAAGGATTGTCCTTTCCAAGACAGATATGAGAGCCCCACGTTACCGAAGAAGGCATCCTTCCTTAGTAGAGGGATTTATTCAATCTGTTGAGATTGTTCTTTACTCTTTACTCTCAACTTCCAAAGGACACTTGTTCTCTATGGTTCAGAATAACTTTAAGCAGAGAACAAATGTCTTGTGGACATCGAGGGTAATTGCAAGGTCATCTTGAAATATGTGCTGTAGTAGAAATCGCGTATTTGAGCCCGAAATAAAACTAAAAGAAAAAACTAATGAAAGAAATAAAGGCCGCCCGCAGCCAAGAACGACGCGGCTAATGAGTTAAAAGGGGCACTGTCACTCACGAGGAAAAGAACCGGTGACCCCGCGAAAAGACAGTGACCCATTGTAGGCCTATTAGGGGATCATAGCTATGGTAATATCGAACTGAAAGGGTTGTCATTAAATTGGCATCCACGATTCCTAGATGATTGTTGGCAGACTCAGTGGGACTAACCATGAAAATAGCAGTCCCACAGACTAGCCAGAGGAGAAACAACAATGGGAGAAAATCACATGCAATCAGAAAACAGGGAACAACGCCAAAGCTCGGCCGGAAACATATTAGAGAGGAGGAGATCCAGTCGTTTTATAAGTAAAGCTTGATTAAGTGAAGCGAAGAATCTAGAAAGTGTTATGATGATAACACCCAAAACCCTAATACACACCTTAGAGATCTCAACCATCGATCTAGATCCAACGCTAGAAATTCAACGTCTAGAAATATTATATTTTTAAGAAAAGTTTTTTAATTTTTAGCATGTGACTAAACATAGTCTTTTTTGTTGCTATTAGTTTGGAGCAGGGGTTAAATTTGATGGGCACCCTTGACCATCAACAAAAATAAAAAATTGACAGGTTTTTTTCCTAAAACTGCTTTTCATATAACTTTTAATAAAAAATTGAGCCTTCAACTCAAATTTATTCCTAAGCAACTAAGTAGGGAATTACCCTTTAACTCAAATTTATTCCTAAAGCAGCCAAAAAGGGATTTACAATTTAAATAATAAATCTATGTGGACATTTCTCATGTGCCATATCCTCTAGATATTAAAAGAAAAAACAATATTGCATATATTCTTATAATATCTTAATATAAAATAAATAAAGATCATGATATTGGAGAGGAAATGAGTGATTATGTCTAAATACCAATATGAAATATTTATTTTTTATTAGTCACAAAGAAATTAGGTTGCATTAAAATCGAGTAGTGGACTGAGAAGAACATTAAAATCAACATCCTGTAACAGCTCGAAGACTAAATCACATTAATTTACCAGGCTATAGGAAGCGCAAACAAACCCGCTCAATGCCGGTACTCGAGAGTCAATGCTGCTGGTACTCAATGATGTTGCTCAATGTTATCGATGGCTAAACTCTCATAGATACGTTGCTCCTATAATAGCTCTACTGTGAGAAACCAATTTAAAATACGGATTTATGTTTCCAAGGTCCTTACTAGCTGGCTTTACTGTAACCGGGTATCCAGAGCTATCTCTGGATCCAGGCCAAGAAGAATGAGAATGGTGTTTACTTGTAAAACAATATATAACAAACAAGTATATAAGTAATCCATGAAATTTAACCAGCACGATTCACATACACAAATGGAGAAGTGCAATCCCAATGACTGTAATTTATATTGAAGAAAAAAATATCCCAAAGAATTGGTTACTCCGTGTTTATCAGACTTCCAGGGAGCTGGTTAATTTGTCCAGTCTAAACAATTGTATTGTACTGAAGAAAGAATATTAAAATCGCTAAGATCTGGTGACTCTGATTATCAGACTTTCATGAAGCAATATATTGACAGAAAAATAAATGGGCAGATAAAAACCAAAACACTTACCCCACGAAAGCTAAGGGAACCAGTGCACCAGGAACATCGGTTCAATGTCATAAGACTAATCCAAACACCAATCTCTGAAAACAAACATCACTACCCATTTTAATAATATTTGCATCTAAATTTTGCAACAAAAAATTCCAGAATCCACGAGTTCATCGAAATTTCCCTACCAGCCTCATATCTAAACAATTTTAAAAAATGAACCAATTACTAAAATTTCAACTAATTTCTGTACAATTCTTTCCTATAATCTGAATGATCTGAATGACGATCAGACACAGTTTCCAAATGGAATCGAAACGAAAACGAAAACAACTAAGCAGAAATTTAGACTGGATTCCTGTAACAAGTTCATTAACTTGAAAGAAGAGCGAGAAGAGCATGGTAGAACGAAGATAGTAGACAAGGACAAGCTATCACGGATGTAAATATCACAGCGACCCATGGGCTCAATCGCTTTGGATCATAGGTTACAATTGCAGTAGAGGTCGTGTTGTAGCTTGAACCAAGAACGTCCAATGTCCAACAAGTAACCAGCGGTTGTGAACTTCACACCCAATTCCTCTCGCCTTTACCAATTTTGAAATTTAAATGTTCGCGGCATTAATGAACATTATATTTGGGTGCAACCGTGCCATCCACATATCATATGAATTGGATGGGAATCTCACCACCCGAGTCCTGAGTCTCCAACTTTCGAAGCTTTTTAGTGACTCAAGCCTAGGATTTCAATGCTCCATTAATTGACTCACCCACTACTCAAAGTCTCCAGCGGGCCCCAACCTGCAGCTTCAATCTGTCACGTCCCCACCCTTCTACCAGAGAGAGGGCGCGACTATGCCGCTATCAATCTGGGAAAATTAGCCCCATTAACATGATATAAAATGCATGAAACTTAAAGACATACACAAATGTATAAAATATACAATCTACAATGGAAGCATACACATTCAAGCATTCACATACATGCTGTTCATACTCATAAAACAAGTAACATTCATCATGTTCAAGCGTTTAACATGTTCAAGAAAATACAATTGCAGAGTTAAATACAAGAATACTTATCTTGAGGAGAAGCTTCCCCCGCAACTAGCTATGTTGTTGCAACATTCCACCATGGTTCCACCCAACCATAGGCCAGTGTACTGCTTACTCTCTCAGCATCACTGCCACCCCTGAGTTAGGCATGATTTCCACAGGGAACTAGGGAACACAGACTTAAACACAGCAAGGCCAAACACCCACTCTCAAGCCAATAACCACATCCAAGCATAGTCAGCCCACTGACAGATGGATTCTTGGACTTACTCAGCCAAGCCAACACAGGGATGCTCTACACAGCAAAATGCAGGTTCTGGGTATGAACCAAAACACTTTTGGTAACAAAACGAATTGTAAAGATGGGTAAAAACAACCCCCTAACATCCAATTCGATTTCTAGGGACATTTTGGCCCTAATGTTGCCAAAATAGACTCAACAATGCCCAAGAAAATCATGGGTCTCTTCCCCCACTCGTCGGGCAATGAATACAACGGATTTCCCCAACCAGGTGATGAGAAACAACTGCAAAAAGGCCAAGGAAGACTCCCAGCCACTAAGCCTTGCCCAATTGACTTCCTGGACATGGAAAAACTCCATAAATATGCAAAAATGTGAATGGTAAAAATAGATTGCTTCCCCAGAATGGAATTCCTACGTGAGGAAAATCAGTTGCGTGTGTGCATGGGAGAAAATGCTTGTGCGTGAGTGCAATTGTGGTTGCTCTCTTCCATGTGAGGGAAAAATGGGTTGCGACTACCTCCATGAGTGAAGAATGTCACTCCCTTCCTCCATGTGAAGGTAATTGGTTGAGAGACCTCCCTTGGGGAAGCATGGGGTCAAAGTCTGACAGCCCTGCCAAGACTGACGACTGCCCATACTCCCCTTTCCCCAAGGCAATAACTGCCCAACTACTACTTGGAGAGTTAAGTGGGTGGTTGAATAAGACAAGAAAGGTCATTGGTAGATGATGGGTTCTCCTTTTGACACTTGGCTTCTCCCCATTGGCTCAAGGTTAAACATCCCCCCCCCGCTTTTATCCTTAGGAAATCACGCCCTCGTCTCTTCAATGTTGCATTGACATAGCTAGTTGTGGGTATTTTATTAATTGCATATTTACATGATGTAGAAATTATATTGTGTCATCAATTAGCGCAATAACCATCGGCATTGATTTTAATTTCCAAAATGTAGAACACCAAATCCACGGTGGGGCCTTTGCCTTGAGCTCCACACCATGAATTATTAACGTTGTTTACATCATTTATAATTTAATGCAATTGGGGGTTGAAACCGGGGTATTACAATCCCCTCCCCCTTCAATGGCACTGTCCTCAGTGCTCATCAAAACTTAACAAAATGTTACCTTAGCACTACCTCAGTGCTTTGCAAAATTAAACAAAAATGGATTTGTTAATCGTATGGCATCCTCTAGCTCCCATATAGCCTCATTGGGATCGTGGTGCTCCTTTTGTATATTTCACTTGTCCAGTGGTACGATCTGGAACTCCTCCTTGGTCCCACTACACGGTTATCTTGTATACGGACTCCTTCAAGTCCTTGATTGCATGCATCAATACACACCACCGAATCGTTTTCCAATCCTGGGAATCCTTCTCTACAGCTTGGAACATCTCCAATGTCTTTGGAAATCCAGCAATACCTATGCTCAAGCCCCAAGCAATGAGTCAATTCCCACATCACATTTACAAGGTTTCTAAAAAATCATGGATGAATCATATGCACATGTATATTGACATAAAATCAATAAGAAGTTTCCAAGTGAACCAAATACTTATCTTGCATAAGTATCCTCTTTTGGTTCCACGGGTGTCCGACTTGGATTAATACAACCATGGCACTCATAACCCTGCCCCACCTCACACCTGGGTGTGCATTAAAGGGTAGCCGAATTTCTGCAAGCCTCAGATCACCCGAAAATATCTTTCAGTCGAGCTCTGACAGGTTTGCTTCAGAGCCTAAAACTCCTTCTAGGTTCTCACTAAGCTCGGTGCCTCCTTTCTGGACACCACAAAAATTAATTCACATGTCAGATTTATCCATATAAGGTGCAATTTATAACAAGATTTTCAAAACCATGGATGCATCATATGCTCATGTATTTTTATAGAAATTCAACAACAACAACAAGCTTGATAAGTAAACCAATTGCTTATCTGTATAACATATCTCAACCGAGATTTGGTAGCCCTGCGTTAGAGCCCAACACCTCTTTGGATGCTTAATGGAAGCTCTGCTTAAGGCTCAACACTTCCTCTCAGTTCTTACCAACGCTCTGGCATTATCTGTGTAGCATCTCTCAACCGAGATTGGGTAGCTCTTCTCCATAGCCTAACACCTCTTTGGGTGCTTAACGACAGCTCCAGCTTAAGATCCTAGTACCCCCTCCAGTGCTCGCCAAGATCAGGGACTTCCTTTCCAGACAACAAAATGAATCAACTCACTGGTCAGACTCATTTCTATAAGATGCAACCTTTAACAAGATTTTTCGAAAATCCAGACCGCATCATATGCATATGAATAATCACAGAAATCAACAAGGATTTTCCAAGTAATCAAATACTTATCTTCGTAGAATCTCTCAACCGAGATCTATTCAACCCCGCTTCAGATCCTAACACCTCCTTGGGTGTTTAATGACAACTCTTGGCTTAAGGGCCCAACACCTCCTCCAAGTGCTTACCAATGCTCAAGTGCTTCCCTTCCGAACATCATAATACCTAGGGATTATTCTCTTCACGGAGCCCCCACTCTTGTGACAGTCCCCTTACTGCGTGAATGTGTGTGGAGAGAAGTATAACTGGATGTCTTACACCTTGGGTGTCCCCAGTGATGCATACGGGTGCCTAGCTGGTAGGGGGGTGAAGCTATATACTCTCGTACATCCTTCCGGAGTCATCTTTCTCAAACGCATCCTCCCGAGAGCTATGTACTCCACGGTGGACCACCATCATCTCACCTGCGTTACATACAAGCACGCAGTTTATTTGAGATGCCATTATAAAAATAATTACAATTATAGGTTTTCAAACCTATCCCAAACACATCTCTCCGAGAAGCTGTGTATCCAAGTACATCCTTTCGAGGAGCCATGTACGTCCAGTACATATTTTCATCATCTCACCCGTGTTACATACAAGCATGCAATTATATGAGATGTCATTATAAAAATAATTGCAATTATAGGTTTTCAAACCTATTCCAGGCATATCCCTCTAAGAAGCTATGTATCCAAGTACATCCTTCCGAGGAGCCATGTACAACCAGTACATGTTTTCATCATCTCACCTGCGTTACATACACGCATGCAGTTATATGAGATGTCATTATAAAAATAATTGCAATTATAGGTTTTCAAACCTATTCTAAGCACATCCCTCCGAGAAGCTATGTATCCAAGTACATCCTTTCGAGGAGCCATGTACGTCCAGTACATATTTTCATCATCTCACTTATGTTACTGTTGATGGCCTGGAAATCGCAGGTAACAACAGTTAGGGATTCTCCCCAATAAACGTTCCCAATTAGCCCGTTACTGTTTGGTATGGGGAATCCGTCCGGTTAACGGTCCGGCTATCGTAGGTCAAGTAACAATTAAAATGTTTTACCGGTTACGGCCCGGTCCACCATGTATATTTTAATTTTTTGATATTTAAGGTATGATGTGCAAGTTCCTAACTAAAATGCAGACGATAGAGATAACAAGGAGGGTCACAATGTGATGCGCAGGTTCTTACCTCTTGTCCTACCTCTCTCGCATCTAAATCACAAGCAGCAAGAAACTAACTATGACTAACTAACCTATCCCTAGGGAGCAAAACTATCATTAATGGTGAGTAATGTATTTTAGTGCATGCATTAGAAAAAATCACAGATAGCTGTTAATTGTTTCAGAACACATGAACATCAATAAGATAGCTTATTGTTAATTACAACCTTCATTACTCAAAGTGGAAATTTCACAGAATAAACTAGAGTACATTCATCACATGAAAAGAAATTCAATGAGTTAGAACGATCTCACATTTAATGGAAATAAGCTGAAAACGAAATAGTTCACATTCAACTAGTCCATGGCAAAACATTTGAAACATTCCACAAAACTTTCTCTAGCAAAAACATGTGACTCTTTAATGTAAAAGGAAATAGTTCTTCTTACAATCCTCTCTAAAAAATGGTCTGGGAAAAAGTCCTTTCTACATCTAAACTCTCCTATATTTATACAAAAAGAAAACCCTTGGGTTGCCTCTCAATGTCTTTTGAGCTTCCCCAACCTTTCATTTCCAAAATTTTGTCTCGTAGCATATGCACATAATTAATACAATATATTACATTTTAAATCAAAATTTTCAAAACACTTTATGAAGAAGGACCAGCTTGGTCGTTGATGAACTTCTTCCATGCATGGGCCTCTACTGCTATGTCTTCAAATCTGGAAGGCTCAAGAAATCAGATATTAATCTCATATTTAGTAGCCTAATTCTTTACCCCTTCTATCCTAGAAGGTCTCAGGTGCAGCTGATCTTCTAGTAGATGTATACTTACTGCTGCATGTGCCACTGCATTCTTCAAGATCCATTAATCTAGGTCCTTGACCTGTTGGATCTCTTGCTTGTCTTCTTGATACCTGTTCTGTAGATGTTCTATAAACAATTCATGTTCTGGTATCACGTCCAATATTTTCTCCGCAGAAGTCTGGCATCTATTGTATGTAGCAAGCACTCTCCTGCAATATTTGGCACATGCTCCCTTTGTCTTCTTCATTGTTTTCTTGAACTCTTCTACTACATTAATCACAAATTCCAATAAATCATACTCATGTCTTAAACTCTGCTGATCCTTAAATGCTAACTCCGTAGGAGATTCCTTATTTGTTTCTTCCTAGGCCATTCTTCCTGTTAGAATCTCCAAAATATCCTGAGATCTGTCTGGTGTCTATCTGTAGAATTTTACACGTTTCATCCTCTATGCATATCTGTAATTGGTGAATCTTCTTTCTTTGAGTTAGAACGTGTTCTTTCAGAGGCTGAATGTCTGTTTTTTGTTCTATAGCATCTTTCAGTGATGCGGTCAATGAAGTGTTTTGCTCTTGTAAGGCTGCCACCTGTTCTTGATACTGCTTTTCCCTTTCCTCTGTGGTATCCTTTTCCATTTCTAACTCAGCAACTTTGCTTTGCAACCTATTCTTTTCTGCACTTAGATTCTCATATGATACATGAAGGTCCTCCTTTTCAGTTTTCAACATTTGTTGTTCTAGCTGTAGCTTCTGTAATTCAGCTAAGCTATCTTGAGCATTCTTTTTCTTTTTCTCTACAAATATTTCTAAGGCCTCCTTATTTGCTTGTAGAGTTTGGAATTCCATTCTTGAAGTCTTAACTTCCCTCATCATATCTTCATACTTCCTTTTCAGCTTTTGACCCTCATCTCTTTCTTTCTTAAGAGTTTCTTTCAATTGGGCCGCATTCTTCTATGATTCCTCTAGATCGATCATGATTCTATCCACGTTGTCTTCTGTCGCTAAGGTTAATGCTACCCCAACTCGCACTATCAGCCGTGGATATTTATGTATACCATGTACTACTATTTTATTTGTTATCATCTTTCCCGACTGTGCTCCAGTTTCGACCTTTTTCTCAGTTATTTTTACAATTCTTTTCTTCTCCTTATCATAAAAAATGGTACTAAAGTTAGGAACTTCCTCCCCTTCTATAGGCATGAAAGGGATCAAATCTATCCTAGAAAATGAAGCTTGTCCCAGTGTGCTGCCAGAAGATGCAGCAGGCTCTGGGGGACCAGGATTAGATTTTCTATGTCCTTGATCTATTTGACCTTGCCCTCCCTGTGTATCTACCTGCTCTGTAGTCTGTTGGTCCTTTTGAGATCCTGTTAATCTCAAACCTTCATTTTCTTCTTGCTTTTTCTTGATTTTTGCTTCTTTTTTTTTCTTTCTCTCCTCCTCTTCCTTCCTTGCTGCTTCCTCTGCAACTCACTTCTTTTCTTCTTCTTCATTCTTCAACCAGCTTTCTGCTTCCTGTGCTAGCCTTCTAGCATCTTCTTCTCTCTTTTTCGACTCTTCCTCCTCCAATGTCTTAGTCTTTTCTGAAGTTTTTCCCTTTCCACCCATAGTAGTTGTTTTTTGTTTGAACCTCTTCCTAAGGGCGGTCATGTTCTTCTCACTTCTGAATGTTGCCTCCTCCTTGTCCCAAAAACCAGTATATTCAAAATTTATCCTTGCTTCCTTGCAATAGTCCGCTACTTTATTGCGGGAATCATTCCTGTGAAAATTCATTTCGCCAAAATGAAAATGCTCCAGCTCCTTAACAAAATATGCCGCATGCTTCACTCTTGAAAACTTATAGCTGCCAAGCAGGAAAGGAACTGCAGGATATGTTTCCTTTTTATGCTCAAATAGGAAATTTCCTACACCATCAATATACACCTGCCTAACTGCCTCTTTGTGTAGTACATAATCAGTGGCATACTTAGGGAGTAGGGAACGGGCTCTGGAACCACCGTACATTCTTACATACAACCCATCTTCAGTCAAATAATAATCTCCAAACTCCTCGATGACTTTGAATGCCTCCTCAGACATGCAATTGCATTCAGTCAAGAAAATGAGGGCATACAAGGGCATGATGTAGTGCTTCTAGATTTCCCTGTAATAGCTATGATATTTATGGGCCCAAAACAATTTATATGTTGTGTACATTGGGGTTGTCCCTCTCCCAGCTACATCTCAAAGCTAGAAAAGACTAAGTACATAGTATACAGTCAATCATGATAGAGCTCATATAGAACTCTGATTTCTTTTGTGATACCCCTCCTAAGGCCGCTGATATGCATGCTGAGAGGCTGTTTGACACAATGTTTGACCAATTAAAAATGGTTCCTTGAGTAGCCACATAGAAAATAATTGGTATCCACCCTATCTTGAAACTCTTTCCATGTGCTCTACCAAAAATCCTATTTAACATCAGTGCAATGAACGTATAGGGAGTATAGAGAGTAGAAGTGTCATACTCTCTGGAATTTCTAGTTTGGAAGTTTTTTCCGGGGATCATCATTCTTTTTATTGTCTCCACCAGATCCATAGTTGTCTCCTTTAACCATCTTTTTGTCAGGTAAACCTGGGATGAGGGTAGATGATAAGCCATAGAGACATATGCAAGGTTATATGCAACATAACCCTGCTTAGCAGTATTTTCCAAAATCATTGTGGTTACATCTGCCCTAGGCAGAATCCATCCTATCACTTCTAAAAAAGGGAACAACTCAGGTCTTGTGGCTACTTTCATTAGAGCTGATTTCTCAATGTTGGCATATATTGTCAGCTCCTCAAAACCTGCATTAGGTACATTTTGGTTGGCTATCATCCTGTAGATCTCTCCCCACTTGTAGTCTAGTTTGACCCCAGTGGAAGCTTTGGTATCTTCATGTATATACTCTACTTTGGTGATGATCTCAACTTCAAGTTGTCCCTCAACCACAAGAGCCTTGTTCTTTTGTCTCTTCAACATGTTTTCATTACAATAATCACCCTGTCACATTCAAAACATGTTCTTAGACCAACTGGGCTATTATCAAGTGTTTTAAACAATAAACAAAAACTATATCTATTTGTTTACCTCCTCAATATGCATGCTAAAAAATAAACTACACACAGTATTCAATGCATGAAAGAATTAACAAGGCGAAGGAAAAATCATGTAGGTTGCTTCCTAAAACTGCATAAGCCCATTGTCTGTAAACTTCGCAACATTGAAAAAATAACTTTTATCTTAACCCAGGCCACAACAAACTACTCTGATGTCAAATAGGGATGAATCAAACTCATCCTACCGACTGTCTTCAAAACCAACTCAAGAACATTAAACCCTACGCAGCACTCATCCTCTCGAAAAACCCTAAACCGACCAAAAATGAAAAAAACCCCGCAATCCCACATAATAAGGTAAGTGCAAGCAAAAGGTTTAACACCTCCCTATGTGGCTATGGAAAACCCCAAAAACGGATGGTGCAGACAGCGAAACGCTTATCTGCACTGTGCCTTAATCTTTCGCACTGGAGCAAAAGTATCCATAATGGCTCAAACAATTATGCAGACTAAAAGTTCTTTCACTAAAGAAAACTGCAAACAGCTAAACTCTTCACCCTCAAGGTAAAATATCATGCAAACCGTAAAGGCAAACATCCTTTTATGCAGACAAACCTAACTCACGGAAAACCTAACCAGGGGAAAAACTTAATGGTTCCAAATCGACCAATAAAAACTAAATAGTAAGGCCATAGTTCACCTACCTGGCAAATGATAACGTAGTCAACAAGATGCAAAAACCTTCATGGGAGCAACGTGAATGAATCAAGTTTGAACATCTGGGCATGCGCGAATCGGTGCAAACGACAAGGACTGGAGAAAATGACAAGTTTAAAAGACGGATAAACAATAAAATAACACTTCCCTCATATATATAACCTTCGATAGAAACTGCCGGTGGGGATAAAACCCTATCAGCAATCACAACATATGTCAATCGGAAGAATAGTTAGGAGGGTTGCTGCAATAGCGGGTGCAAAAACAACTACGGAGCCGAGATGCTTTAACACTATTGGTCGTCGGCAGCACTAGACTCTAAGTGCGGAAACTCTAGATGGAGCTTTCTCTATAACGTCGGTGCTGTAAAGCACTATCACCGTGACTCCGCTTGTTCTAATGGCTATCGGAGATCAGAAACTCTAAACCCTATAGAGTCGGTGAGGAAAAGCACTAACTCTCGGAACGTCAAAACTGAACATCCTCCGCAGTGTCGGCATCGTAAAAATGTGCTATCGCGTCTTTAGCTTCTCAAAAGGGTATCGAAACTTGGACATTCTAAGTTCTAAGGCATCGGCGAGAAAAAGCACTAACTCTCGGAACATTCATCACCAAGCCTCCCGCAACGTCGGCGACGTAAAATACTAGGACTCCGGTTCATTCTTGCCAAGCCTCCCGACAATGATAAAAGTAATCGAAAATCAAGACCACTAACTGTTAAGCTCAACAAAACGACAACGAGGAAAAAGCAAAAAGTTCATCGTATCGTCTAGGGAGTATGAAGTACTTCTGACAGGGTAGACCTTTCAGCCTCCGCAACTTCAAAAAACAATCTACTATGCTTCCGATATCGAAAGGATAGTCAACTAGTTTTCTGATACAGAAAATGAAAAAGATCAAGTATTAAGCAAAAGATCTAAACTTTAGGGCAGCTTTAGTGAAACCAAATAATCCTAGGCTATATCTAATAGAAGCAAATCAAAGGAGGGGCCCTAAAATTTAAATTTTTGGGGAAAATAGTTGTAGCTGCAATAGTTACATACAAGCATGCAGTTCATATGAGATGTCATCATAAAAATTTAACCATATATTTTGAAATCTATTTCATGCTTGGATACATTTCTAATTATCAAATGATTAAAACATTGATAGTCAAATCCAAAATTTGAATTCACAATTCTACTTCCCACAGAAATTATTTTTTTGCAACCATGAGGTCATCCTCATATTGTTTGGCTTTTGCAAGTGGGGAGTGCTTATCCCTAACTTAAACATGTTGCCCAAAACCTGAACATTCACATACAACATGTCATCTTGGCACCATTTTAGATCAGCCAGACAGTTAATAATATTCGATTAACAACAAAATTTAAAATATGAAGTTCAAAATCTATTATGTCCAAAAGTTAGATTTTAGTCATGAGATCCTTCTCATAGCACATGGCAGTTTCCTGCCTTGGTTCCAGTGGGTACAACCAGAATGATCTACTCAGGTCATTCTACCTGTAGTCTTCAGGAAGGGCCATTTCCTCATGGAACCACAAGTTCACATGCAGGCTTCCTCAGCCCATACATAGACTCGATTTTGCCTGCAAAATACCCTTCAATGAACCTCTTGTAGTATCTTGCAAATCCCGCAAAATATTTTACATCTGTTAATTTTCTTGTGGTAGGCCAACTTTTCATGACCTCAATCTTTTCAGGGTCTACAAATATTCCTTTATCAGAGATGATGTGACCCAAATAATGAATTTCATCTTTGCAGAAGTCATAGTTGCTCAACCTTGCATACAACTGATGCTTCCCGAGCAATTTCAAAGTCAGCCTCAATTGTTCCACATGTTTTTCCTCATCCTTTGAATAAGTAGGAATGCCATCAAGGAAAACAAGAACATACTTGCCCAAGTACCTGCTGAAAACATTATTCCTGAGGCATATAAACATAGTTGGTGCATTTGTGAACCCAAATGGTACCACTACGAACTCATAATATTCATACCTTGCTCCGAATGTTGCCTTATGAACATCTTCATTCTTGATCCTTACCTGTTGGTCACCAGACCTTAAATCAATCTTGGAAAGCACCTTCTCTCCTCTCATTTGATCAAAGAGGTCATCAATTCTAGGCAAATGATACTTGTCCTTCGCAGTGACTTTTCTCAGCTGTCTATAATCAATACACAACCAAAGTGTACCATATTTCTCTTTCACAAACAAGGATGGTGTTCCCTAAGGAAACACACTCGGTCTGAGGTACTTCTTTTCCAACAACTCTTGCAGCTACATCTTCAACTCTAGCATTTCTGGTGTACTCACCCTGTAGGGTGTCTTGGACACTGATGCTTTACCAGGCACAAGCTCAAAGGTTAAATTAATGTCACTCTTTGGAGGAATCCTTGGAGTTTCATCAGGAAGAATATTCCCGAATTCTTGTATCATATGAAATCCCTCCAACCTAGGAGTATCATACTTTGTTGCCTCCAAAACATGAGCTCCATACACTCTGCAACCTTTCCCATAGAACTTCTTCAGCTGCATCCTGAAGACTTCCTTCCAGAGATCTCTTTTGGAATTCATTTCACAACCCTTAGGTTTTCTTCTTCATCCAAGCACAAAGTCTTGTTGTAACTATCAAGCTTTGCTCTATGTTCTTCCAACCAATTATCCATTCCAATGAGGACATCATATGATCCAAGTGGCAGAACATTCAGATATGCACAGGTGAGTAACCCATCCATGACCAATGGACATTTCATTACCACCTCATTGACATCCTTCTAGATTCCAGTGGCTAGTTGGACTAACCATGATCTTCTATGCTTTGATTTCTTCAAAGTGCACATCTCCATAAATGTGGGGGTGATATAGTTGTAAGTCGATCCAAGGTCGATCAAAACAGAAATCGTCTATTCAGCAATCTCACCGTCAACTTCCACCATAGTTGAGTTATGAACTTCCTGGTGGTCTTCTAACACTGTGCAAATTTTTGGAATGATTCATGATTCCTGACCCACAGTTTCAGCTTCTTGGGTGCTAGGGACTTGACCCTCATTCCTGTTCGCAAGTGGACAATTCCTGCATAGATGGGGTCCTTCACATATCCAACATTTGAGTGGTCTGTTTAGCTTTTCCCTCATTATTCTGGCAGGCTCAATCACAGCTTATGATGGCTGCCTTTGCTGCTTTAGGAGGTGAGGAGGCTTAAAAACTTTCTTCCTTGGGTTAAGCTTCTCATTCTTCTCATGAGAATTTCTCCTACTCCCTTCTATCTCTGTTAACTGATGCTCAGATTTGATCCGCCTTTGGAGATCTACCAATCTCTGTAGCATGGTTGTAGTCAACCTCTTTTTGCTCTACCAAATCCTTGACCAACCTTTTATTTTCTTTTTTACAATCCTGCAACTCTACCGTCAGGATTCTTATGGTAGCTGCAGCATCTGGGGAACTCTCTTGTTCCCTCTTCCCAACAGCTTCAGTTCCATGAACTTGGGCATTGTAAGCTGGACTTACATACCCTTCTCCATGTGGACAAATTCGGTGCAAATGGGGTCCTCCACATCTCCAACATTGGAGTGGCTTTCTGCCCTCTTGTGGGTCTCTTGGATTTTTCCCCATAGCATCTTTCCTGTGTCCATAGGAATCCTATGCATCATCCATGCTATTGATTTTCTTGGCGTTGATATTCTTTGACCTCCTTAGTCAGACCAAGATCAACTCTTCAATCTACACTATGACTCTGCAAAATGTGTTAACAACATCATTTGTTAGTCAATCTCAGAAATTCAAACAATTACTTACCAATTACTCCTTGCAAGCATAAATGGTCAATGTGCCTTTCGTCGAGTTGGCTAATGTTTAGCAATTATGCTAATTAGCACTCCTTCTAGCTGTAGTTTCATTTCTGCAACAATGACTGTCTCAAGGGGGACAATGGGGGTCAAGGGGGCTTTCCCCCTTGTGGCTGTGGGTCGAGGGTCAATTTTTTTTTTGTAAATCCTTCGATTTCATGCAATCTAGCGCATAAGATCGTTGTTATTTTTCACCTTTTTGGCCCCTGAAATTTTACTAAAAAACCTGCTAAAATTCTATGCATTAGAGAGAATTTGAGGTCAAAAATGGGCCTCCTAAGAGATGTACTACAAAAATAGAAGATATATTAAAATATTATGAGTTAGGGGTTTTATGGGGTAGGTATATATGACAACTCACCTCCTACACTACTTTTTATGCACAATATAAATAACCATGGTTGAGTTACTTTTCTAAATTGACTATAAATAAAATTAATAAAATAACTCTAGAATGATGTGACTAAGATTCATTGTAAATTCCCAAAAATTTATTGTCCTTTAACATTTATTTATCTTGAACTTGTAAATAAATTAAATAATTTATATGCATAACTAACATATTTTTTTCATATAAATATCATTCATGAATTTAATTTATTTTAAAAGTACAAGATTATATATATTAGTTTGACATTATGATATTAAATACAATTGAGTGAATATATAATTTAAAATTAAAAAACATGAAAATAACAATATATTATTTTATAAAAAAATGTGAAAAGACATTTTTATGAATTATGAGTACTTTACTTGAAAATAACAATAATATTATTTTATGAGAAAGTGAATTGTGAGTACTTTACTTGAAAATAACAATAATATTATTTTATGAGAAAGTGTGAAATGACTTTTATTGTGAGTACTTCACTTTATGACTTAAAAGTACTTGTACCACTACCTTGGTTAACTATGGATTTTCATCCACCATAGAAAATGTGACAAATAAGCATTCTTAACTCATGCAATGCCACCTCAACCATGGGGATGATGTCATCTACTAGAATGTAATTGGTTGATTTTTATAGTACATTTTGGTCCTTTTGAGGCCCATTTTTGACCTCAAATTCTCTCTAATGGTTTCAGAGCAATTTCAATCTTCCTCCGATCAACAGAACTCAGCCAATGTATCGGCTCATCTGTCCCTTCTCCTTCAGTCGTAGTGAAAAATTTTTGGACTTCACCCACTATGCCGGCTCCTTCTTCCTCTTTCAGTCACCCCTGTGTCAGAAACAATCTCGACTTTCACCCACCGCAGGCCTTCTGCCATAGTGGAAAAAGTTTCAACTTTTGTCTACTATATTGGAATATTTTCTGATTCCCATCCGTTGCGCTGCGTCGAAACACTTCCAAAGTTTCATCTGCCGCAGGCCTTCTGTTGGCTTAATCTTCATCCTTCACCCATCATTGCAGCTCCGTTCCCGATTCCCGTCCGCTGCTCATTGGCTCCAACTTCTTCTTCCTCCCGCCACCATTGCGGCTCATTCTTCCTTTTCTTTCCCCTGCTTCATCGGTTCTTTCTTCATTTTCCTCCCACCTTTGTTGTAGCTCTTTCTTCTTCTTTCTTCCACCGCCATCGACTCTTTCTTCTTCTCTCTTTCCGCCGTGCATCGGCTCGACCCTGCCGACACTCATCGACTCCTTCCTAAATTGTCATCCACCGCGTTGCAGCTTGATCTTTCGCTTCCTTCCGTCATCGTTGTGGAAAGAACTTTGGTTGCCATCTGTCGTGTTGGCAGAAAAGAGGGAACACTGTCGCCGTTGTGGCTCCCTTTCCAAGATCCAGCTGCCATTGCGTCTTGCCTTCAACCATCTTAGCCACTGTTGCAACTCGCCAACTCGTCGGCTCCTTCTTGCCAACGGAGCCACTGAATCGGCTCGCTTCTTGACATCCCAACCGACATGCCCATACTTAGAAAAAATTTAGAAATTTTGTCTGTGCTTCTTTTTCCCGCTGACCACAGAGATAATTCTACCCTCTGTCAGTTGATCTCCTTGTTCCATTGAGGCCCAGTGTTGCAACATGTGCTCTGATACCACACTGTCACATCCCCACCCTTCTACCAGAGAGAGAACGCGACTATGCTGCTATCAAAAATTTTAGAATTTTTTTTTGTTTGTGCTTCTTTTTCCTGCTAACCACAGAGGTAATTCTACCCTCTGTCAATTGCTCTCCTTGTTCCATTGAGGCCCAATGATGCAACATGTGCTCTGATACCACACTGTCACATCCCCACCCTTCTACCAGAGAGAGGACGTGACTATGCTGCTATCAATCTGGGAAAACTAGCCAATTAACATGATATAAAACACATGAAACTTAAAGACATACACAGATGTATAAAATACGCAATCTACACCAGAAGCATACACATTCAATCATTCACATACATGTTGTTCATACTCATAAAACAAGCAACATTCATCATTTTCAAGCACTTAACATGTTCAAGAAATACAATTGCATAGTTAAATACAAGAATATTTATCTTGAGGAGAAGCTTCCCCCGCAACTGGCTATGCCACTGCAACGTTCCACCCAACCATAGGCTAGTGTGCTCCTTACTCTCTCATCTTCATTACCACCCCCGAGCTGGGCATGATTTCCACAGGGAACTAGGGGACACATACCTACACACAGCAAGTCCAAACACCCACTATCAATCCAATAACCACATCCAAACACAATCAACCCACTAACAGATGGATTCTTGGACTTACTCAGCCAAGCCAACACAGGGATTATCTACACAGCAAAATGCAGGTTCTAGGTATGAACCAAAACATTTTTGGAAACAAAACGAATTGCCAAAATGGGTGAAAACAACCCCCTAACAGCCAATTCAATTTCCAGGGACGTTTTGGCCCTAATGTGGCGAAAACGGACTAAACAACACCTAAGAAAATCATGGGTCTCTTCCCCCACTTGTTGGGCAATCAATACAATGAATTTTCCCAATTGGATGATGAGAAACAACAACAAAAATGCCGAGGAAGACTCCCAGACACTGGGCCTTGCCCAATCAACTTCCCAGACATGGAAAAACTACAGAAATCTGCAAAAACGTGAATGGTAAAAACATATTACTTCCCCATAATGGAATTCCTATGCGAGGAAAATCAACTGCGTGTGTGCATGGGAGAAAATGCCTGCTCATGAGTGCAATTGTGGTTGCTCTCTTCCACGTGAGGGAAAAATGGGCCGCGACTACCTCTGTGAGTGAAGAATGCTGCTCCCTTCCTCCACATGAGGGTAATTGGGTGAGAGACCTCCCTTGGGGAAGCATGGGGTCAAAGTCTGACAGCCCTGCCAGGACTGACAGCTTCCCATACTCCCCTTTCCCCATGGCAATAACTGCCAAACTACTCCTTGGAGAGTTAAGTGGGTGGTTGAATAAGACAAAAAAGGTGTTGGTAGATGGTGGGTTCTCCTTTTGACACTTGGCTTCTCCCCATTATCTCAAGGTTAAACATCCCCCCCTTTTATCCTTAGGAAATCATGCCCCCATCTCTTTAATGTTGCATTGACATAGCTAGTTGTGGGTATTTTATTAATTGCATATTTACATGATGTTGAAATTATATTGTGCCATCAAATAACATGATAACCATATGCATTGATTTTAATTGCCGAAATGTAGAACACCAAATCCATGGCGGGGCCTTTGCCTTGAGCTCCACACCATGACTTATTAACACTATTTACATCATTTATAATTTAATGCAATTAGGGGTTGAAACCGGGGTATTACACGGTCTGTAGGCATAAGATTAGTTCTAATAGAGTATTACATATCTATAAAAAAATAGATACATGAAATTTTAGGTTCTTCCCATCCCTTTGATGCCTTACAAAATTAAAGAAACTTTGTCGCTGACGTGGGGATTTTACATCTACGTGTATTTGACAACGAAAATACCCAAATACGTCCATACGAGCGCCAATTTTAACCCTTGGTTTGGAGATTCAATGACTTTGTTTCTCAATTTTATTTCCCTCGATTTACACTTCAACCATTTTTTTATTTGGGAGAATCATATTATCATCTATGAAATACAAGTAATATAATTTTATTAAGATTCCATTAATTGGAGAGGGGGGCGAGAGTACTAGTTGGTTTTCCATTAAATGAAGAGGGAATTGACAATAAAAGTTGGCTTAGGAGGTGGTGATAGTGGTAGAATCAACGAAAGATACATACGTGTTTATCTTCTGCTTTGCACCTATCTTTCTTCTCCATTCGGATCATGATTTTATCTAAAGGGAAGCAGTAATGGAAGCAATAGATGGATTAGTTCTCAAGCTCTGTAATATCCTCAATTTTGACCCTTGAAATGTATTAAATTAGATTATGTAAAATGATGTAAATATGCTAGTATTGGTTCAGAGTGCAGAGCTCAAGGCCAAGGACAAATTAGTAAATGACTGCGCATGTATAATATAAATACTTCTATATGAGTCATGTAGTTGGCTTGTCATGATGGCTCAAAAACTATGTAAATATCATGATGGAAAATAATTATATGGTTGAAGATACTTTAGAAGGAGCACTAAAGCGGTTATGATTCCACTAAAAGGGAAGATGAAAGGGAGGGGCTGTGGGAAAATAAGTCATATTTTAGTGAGTGACAATTTTAGAACTCATCCACTATGTCATGTACCTTAAATGAACCATTTACCTCATTTTGACTTATTAAATCCAATCATTGAATGCATGTGTAACTCGGTGGGAAAGTCTCCTCAAGTAGTTATGGAAGCATGGAAGGGATACACTTTTATGACAATTGTAACAGTTCTTTCCATTATTAGAAGTAATGTCACTTGTATTTTCATCAATCCTCTCCATTATAGTCTATCACCCATTTTCCATGCAAATTCCATACACTACATAACATTCATATTGTTTTCTTCATAGCGAATCACCATATTGTGAAATCAACATTAAATTAGTGTTATGAAGAGGAAAATACAAACATTACAGGGAAGAGGATGGATGTCGGTGAGCATAGACGTTGGAAAAGATAAGAACCTTTACCCATTGTTTATTTGTTGCTCCTAGATGCTTGAGAAACCATAAATTGATTTTACGGGAGGTTCTTTGAAAGCATACAACATGTTGGATTCTTTATGTGATACGGATTTATGCGTGAACGAAATGAAAGAACATATACATAATCATAATAACAGACATTTTGCAGAGATAACAAATATACAGTAAACACATATTCTATTAACTGGCAGAAATAGAACAGACTGTAATACAATTGCTAGAATGGTGGTAGCTATCTCTGAGAAGAGATGTGGCTGCTACGCTCATTCGTGCCAAGCTGAATACAAAATGAGGCCAAAGGGACCTATTTATAATAAGAATGAGGTGAGAAGCCCAAAATTCCAAAACGTAACCCTAGAAGATGAACCGTCATAAAGTCTACGGCCCCATGGTGGTAAGTTGAACAGTCAACTTCCCGGGATCATAACTTCTGCATATGATCTCCGATTTGGGCGTTCGATAGCTTGTTGGAAAGGTCTGTTTAAGCTTTACAACTTTTGGTTGGACAAATGCTTGCTGATATCAACCATTTGGCCCCGAATCTCCAAAAAATGTCGTATAGAGCCTCAAAACGGCCACAGAAGTTTAGGACTTGAAAAATTGCAGAAAAATAACTAAGAAACTGCCACAACGGACAATTGTTTTGAGCCAGTGGAATAGGTGGGTGGCCACCGATCTCCATCTGGATCAATCCTCCCTCCTAAGGAAGCAATGGTCTCCATTGCATCGAATCCCATATCATATCTCGAACTGTGTGTTGAGTCGATCTCCTGGTGCGACATTTCCTGAAGTGAAGAGGCTCCTTTCTTTAACATCTCGAGAAGGTTGTAATTGTTGTATGGATGATTTGTTTCTGGATGAGCACCTTGAATGCATGGCCTTACATCGTAGAGGTACTTGGATAGATGAGGAAACAATGGCTCTATCTTCTTCTTCTGTCTGATGAGCAGAGACACCCTGTCCAGAGGGTGTGGAGGTCTCTGTGATCTTATGTTCTCCTTCAGACGAAATTGTGAAGAGGAATAATTTTCTGGTGTGGGAGATTATCTTCCTACCCTGCGAGACTGTAGCAGGTGCAACTGTCTCTGGGATCCGGTAGAGTTGTCCTCCCAAAGTGACAATGACACTGCGAGGCCGTGACTTATATACAGCATGACGCTTCCACATATATGGTTGTCCTAAAAGAACATCACATACTTCAAGTGGGGCCACATCACACAGTACCTCATCTTTGAAAGGCTTGATTCCATATGGCAGGAAGCATTGTTGAGTAATGCGGATACCTCGTCCTTGGCTTAGCCAACCGATGCTGTAAGGTTGCGGGTGTGGTGTTGTTGGAAGCTCCAATCTCTTGATGACTTCTACTGAGATCAAGTTCTTTTGGCTGCCATTGTCAACAAAAAAATGTATAGGCATCTCCTTCACCCACATCTGCGAGTGGAATAGGCGCTCCTCTGCCTTTGACTCTTCAAGATCCTTGAGTTGAATCTGTGCGGTAGCAACAGTGGCAGTGGGGTCTGCATCAATGATCTGCCTCCCATTGTGTGCAGCTGTGGCATTGGGTTCAGAATCAGAATCAGGATCTGATTCTAAAGATTTTATCTCGGCCACTAATGACTGCTTTGAGCAACATTCATCAGTGTTGTGCCAAGGGCTTTTATGAAATTCGCACCACTTACCAGTGTCCTTCTTTGTCGTCCGATCTCCCTTCTTTGCTTGTGGCGGGGACTGGTTGTCATTTTATTTTGCTTTGTTCTACGGGCCAGGGTTTCCCTTGCCTTGCTTCTGCGGAGGATTCATAGGTCCAGAGTCTGGCTTGTTTTTTGTCGAAATTTCTCCTCAATTTTGACAGCATACCGATAGGCGAATCCAAGTGAAGAGATGTCGAGGAAGTCCATCTCAGTTCGGATGTACCGATGTAAACCACTGCGATATTTCAAAATCAGGTGTCGCTCGGAGTCCCTGATACTCAGCTTTCTACGCAAGGTATGAAATTTGTTGGTGTACTTCGACACTGTCTGGTCCCTTTCTTGATGCAGAATGGTCCATTTTGTGTACTGGTCATCATAGTTTCCCACAGGGTAATACTGTTCCCTGATGGCATCTATGAAAGAGGCCGAAGTGGGATTTGTTTCAAACATTCCAGACTCATCTGATGAGTTTTGCTCACAATAAGTACCCCACCAATTTTTTACATAGGGGACTGCCTTAAGGAGCGCAAAGGTGATATTTTCTCTGTCGGAAAAATTGTGGACAGAGAAATACCCTTCTAGAAACATTCAACCAATTATCCAGGGCATCTGCATCAATATTTCCTTCAAATAAAGGAATATCAAAGTTAACTTGTACCTTAAAGGGAGTTGCATCCCCGAACCGGCTGCTCGCTAGAGATGCATTTGCCATCGACGGCATTCACAGAAGGATTTGGGTGAAACTATCCATCATCTCATTCTTCTGTCGCTCGAGGGCTTCCTTGAGTAGCGACTTGATAGGATCTCCTGCTCCGTCGTCTCTCTTTTCTTCTGCCATGGGAGGTCGTTTCGGACGGCGAGAATGATCAAGTGAAACTAGTTCGAGACCAAACTCTCTATACTTGGACCTCGTTGGGGACATGCGCTAAGAAACAATCAAAGAGCAGATTTCTCTGATACCAGTGATCCGAATTTATGGGTGAACGAAATGAAAGAACATATACAGAATCATAATAACAGACATTTTGCAGAGATAACAAAGATACAGTAAACACATATTCTATTAACTGGCAGAAATAGAATAGACTGTAATACAATTGCTAGAATGGTGGTAGCTATCTCTGAGAAGAGATGTGGCTGCTACGCTCATTCGTGCCAAGCTGAATACAAAATGAGGCAAAAGGGGCCTATTCATAATAAGAATGAGGTGAGAACCCCAAAAGTCCAAAACGTAACCCTAGAAGATGAACCGTCATAAAGTCTGCAGCCCCACGGTGGTAAGTTGAACAGTCAACTTCTTGGGGTCACAACTTTTCCATACGATCTCTGATTTGGGCGTTCGATAGCTCGTTGGAAAGGTTTGTTTAAGTTTTACAACTTTTGTTCGGCCAAATGCATGCCGATGGCATCCATTTGGCCCCGAGTCTCCAAAATGCCCCTGGAAGTTTAGGACTCGAAAAATTGCAGAAAAATAACTAGGAAACTGCCACAATGGACAATTGTTTTGAGCTAGTAGAATAGATGGGTGGCCATCGATCTCCAACTAGATCAATCCTCCCTCCTTACGAAGCAATGGTCTCCATTGCATCGAATCCCATATCATATCTCGAACTGTGTGTTGAGTCGATCTCCTGGTGCGACATTTGCTGAAGTGAAGAGGATTCCTTTCTTTGACATCCCGAGAAGGTTGTAATTGTTGTATGGATGATTTGTTTCTGGATGAGCACCTTGAATGCATGGCCTTGCATCATAGAGGTACTTGGATAGATGAGGAAACAATGGCTCTTTCTTCTTCTTGTGTCTGATGAGCAGAGACACCCTGTGCAGAGGGTGTGGAGGTCTCTGTGATCTTATGTTCTCCTTCAGATGCAATTGTGAAGAGGAATAATTTTCTGGTGTGGGAGCTTATCTTCCTACCCTGCGAGACTGTAACAGGTTCAACTATCTCTGGGATCCGGTAGAGTTGTCCTCCCAAAGTGACAATGACACTGCGAGCCCGTGACTTATATACAGCATGACGCTTCCACATATATGGTTGTCCTAAAAGAACATCACATACTTCAAGTGGGGCCACATCACACAATACCTCGTCTTTGAAAGGCTTGATTCCATATGGCAGGAGGCGCTGTTGAGTAATGCGGATACCTCGTCCTTGGCTTAGCCAACCGATGCTGTAAGGTTGTGGGTGTGGTGTTGGTGGAAGCTCCAATCTCTTGACGACTTCTGCTGAGATCAAGTTCTTTTGGCTGCCGTTGTCAACAACAAAATGTATAGGCATCTCCTTCACCCACATCTGCGAGTGGAATAGGCGCTCCTCTGCCTCTGAATCTTTAAGATCCTAGAGTTGAATCTGTGCGGTAGCAACATTGGCAGTGGGGTCTGCATCAATGATCTACCTCCCATTGTGTGCAGCTGTGGCATTGAGTTCACAATCAGAATCAGGATCTGATTCTGAAGATTTGATCTCAGCCACTAATGACTACTTTGAGTGACATTCATCAGTGTGGTGCCAAGGGATTTTATGAAATTTGGACCACTTACTAGTGTCCTTCATTGTCTTTCGATCTCCCTTCTTTGCTTATGGTGGGGACTGGTTGTCGTTTTCTTTTGTTGTGTTCTATGGGATAGGGTTTCCCTTGCCTTGCTTCTGTGGTGGATTCGCAGGTCCAGAGTCTCGCTTGTTCTTTTGTTGAAATTTCTCCTCGATTTTGACAACATATTGATAGGAGAATCCAAGTGACGAGATGTCGAGGAAGTCCATCTCAGTTCGGATGTACCGATGTAGACTACTGCGATATTTCAGAATCAGGTGTCGCTCGGAGTCCTTGATACTCAGCTTTGTACTCAAGGTATGAAATTTGTTGGTGTACTCCGACACTGTCTGGTCCCTTTCTTGACGCAGAATGGTCCATTTTGTGTACTAGTCATCATAGTTTCCCACAGGGTAAAACTATTCCTTGATGGCATCTATGAAAGAGGCCCAAGTGGGATTTGTTTCAAACATTCCAGACTCATCTGAAGAGTTTTGCTCACAATAAGTACCCCACGAATTTTGGACATGGGGGACTACCTTAAGGAGTGCAAAGGTGATCTTTTCTCTGTCGAAAAAATTGTGGACAAAGAAATACCCTTCTAGAAACATTCAACCAATTATCCAGGGCATCTGCATCAATATTGCCTTCAAATAAAGGAATATCAAATTTAACTTGTATCTTAAATGGAGTTGCATCCCCAAACCGGCTGCTCGTTGAAGATGCACTTGCCATCGCTGGCATTCGCAGAAGGATTTGGGTGAAACTATCCATCAGTTCGTTCCTCTGTTGCTCGAGGGCTTCCTCGAGCATCGACTTGATAGGATCTCCTGCTCCATCATCTCTTTTTTCTTCCTCCATGGGAGGTCATTTAGGACGGTGAGAATGATCAAGTGAAACTAGTTCGAGACCAAACTCTCTATACTCGGACCTGGTCGGGGACATGCGCCGAGAAACAATTAAAGAGCAGATTGCTCTGATACCATGGATCCGGATTTATGCATGAACGAAATGAAAGAACATATACACAATCATAATAATAGACATTTTGCAGAGATAACAAAGATACATTAAACACATATTCTATTAACTGGCAGAAATAGAACATACTGTAATACAATTGCTAGAATGGTGGTAGCTATCTCTGAGAAGAGATGTGGCTGCTACGCTCATTCGTGCCAAGCTGAATACAAAATGAGGCCAAAGGGGCCTATTTATAATAATAATGAGGTGAGAACCCCAAAAGTCCAAAACGTAACCCTAGAAGATGAACCGTCATAAAGTCTGTGGCCCCACGGTGGTAAGTTGAACAGTCAACTTCCCGGGGTCACAACTTTTGCATACGATCTCCGATTTGGGCGTTGGATAGCTCGTTGGAAAGGTATGATTAAGCTTTACAACTTTTGGTTGGCCAAATGCATGCTGATGACTACCATTTGGACTGGAATCTCCAAAAAACGTCATTTAGGGCCACAAAACGGCCTCGAAAGTTTAGGACTCAAAAAATTGCAAAAAAATAACTAAGAAACTGCCACAATGGACAATTGTTTTGAGCCAGTGGAATATGTGGGTGGCCACCGATCTCCATCTGGATCAATCCTCCCTCCTTAGGAAGCAATGTTCTCCACTGCGTTGAATCCCATATCATATCTCGAACTGTGTGTTGAGTCGATCTCCTGGTGCGACATTTGCTGAAGTGAAGAGGCTTCCTTTCTTTTACATCTCGAGAAGGTTGTAATTGTTGTATGGATGATTTGTTTCTGGATGAGCACCTTGAATGTGTGGCCTTGAATCGTAGAGGTACTTGGATAAATTAGGAAACAATGGCTCTATCTTTTTCTTGTGTCTGATGAGCAGAGACACCCTGTGTAGAGGGTGTGGAGGTCTCTGTGATCTTATGTTCTTCTTCAGACACAATTGTGAAAATGAATAATTTTCTGGTGTGGGAGCTTATCTTCCTACCCTGCGATACTGTAGCAGGTGCAACTATCTCTGGGATCCGGTAGAGTTGTCCTCCCAAAGTGATAATGACACTGCGAGGCCGTGACTTATATACAGCATGACACTTCCACATATATGGTTGTCCTAAAAGAACATCACATACTTCAAGTGGGGCCACATCACACATTACCTCATCTTTGAAAGGCTTGATTCCATATGGCAGGAGGCATTGTTGAGTAATGCGGATACCTTGTCCTTGGCTTAGCCAACTAATGCTGTAAGGTTGCGAGTGTGGTGTTGTTGGAAGCTCCAATCTCTTGACGACTTCTGCTGAAATCAAGTTCTTTTGGCTGCCGTTGTCAACAAAAAAATGTATAGGCATGTCCTTCACCCACATCTGCGAGTGGAATAGGAGCTCCTCTGCCTCTGACTCTTCAGGATCCTCGAGTTGAATCTATGCGGTAGTAACAGTGGCAGTGGGGTCTGCATCAATGATCTGCCTCCCATTGTGTGCAGTTGTGGCATTGGGTTCAGAATCAGAATCAGGATCTGATTATGAAGATTTGATCTCGGCGACTAATGACTGCTTTGAGCGACATTCATCAGTGTTGTGCCTAGGGATTTTATGAAATTTGCACCACTTACCGGTGTCCTTCTTTGTCTTTCGATCTCCTTTCTTTTCTTGTGGCGGGGACTGGTTGTCATTTTCTTTTGCTGTGTTCTGCGGGCCAGGGTCTCCCTTGCCTTGCTTCTGCGGTGGATTCGCAGGTCCAGAGTGTCGCTTGTTCTTTTGTCGAAATTTCTCCTCGATTTTGACAGCATACCGATAGGAGAATCCAAGTGAAGAGATGTAGAGGAAGTCCATCTCAGTTCGGATGTACTGATGTAGACCACTGCGATATTTTAGAATCAGGTGTCGCTCGGAGTCCTTGATACTCAGCTTTGTACGCAAGGTATGAAATTTGTTGGTGTACTCCGACACCGTCTGGTCCCTTTCTTGACGCAGAATGGTCCATTTTGTGTACTGGTCATCATAGTTTCCCCATAGGCTAATATTGTTCCCTGATGGCATCTATGAAAGAGATCCAAGTGGGATTTGTGTCAAACTTTCCAAACTCATCTGATGAGTTTTGCTCACAATAAGTACCCCACCAATTTTGGACATGGGGGACTTCCTTAAGGAGCGGAAAGGTGATGTTTTCTCTGTCGAAAAAATTGTGGATAGAGAAATACCCTTCTAGAAACATTCAACCAATTATCCAGGGCATCTGCATCAATATTTCCTTCAAATAAAGGAATATCAAAGTTAACTTGTACCTTAAAGGGAGTTGCATCCCCGAACCACTGCTCGTTGAAGATGCACTTGCCATCGCCGGCATTCGCAGAAGGATTTGGGTGAAACTATCCATCATCTTGTTCCTCTGTCGCTCGAGGGCTTCCTCAAGCAGCGACTTGAGAGGATCTCCTGCTCCGTCGTCTCTCTTTTCTTCCGCCATGGGAGGTCATTTGGGACGGTGAGAATGATCAAGTGAAACTAGTTTGAGACCAAACTCTCTATACTCGGACCTCGTCGGGGACATGCGCCGAGAAACAATCAAAGAGTAGATTGCTCTAATACCACTGATTCGGATTTATGCATGAACGAAATGAAAGAACATATACACAATCATAATAACATACATTTTGCAGAGATAACAAAGATACAGTAAACACATATTCTATTAACTGGCAGAAATAGAACAGACTCGAATACAATTGCTAGAATGGTGGTAGCTATCTCTGAGAAGAGATGTGGCTGCTACGCTCATTTGTGCCAAGCTGAATACAAAATGAGGCCAAAGGGGCCTATTTATAATAAGAATGAGGTGAGAACCCCAAAATTCCAAAACATAACCCTAGAAGATGAACCGTCATAAAGTCTGCGGCCCCACGGTGGTAAGTTGAACAGTCAACTTCCCGGGGTCACAACGTTTGCATACGATCTCCGATTTGGGCATTCAATAGCTCCTTGGAAAGGTTTATTTAAGATTTACAACTTTTAGTTAGCCAAATGCATGCCAACGGCAACCATTTGGCCCCGAATCTCCAAAAAACGTCATTTAGGGCCTCAAAACGGCCCCGAAAGTTTAGGACTCAAAAAATTACAGAAAAATAACTAGGAAACTGCCACAATGGACAATTGTTTTGAGCCAGTGGAATAGGTGGGTGGCCACCGATCTCCATCTGGATCAATCCTCCCTCCTTAGGAAGCAATGTTCTCCATTACGTCGAATCCCGTATCATATCTCGAACTGTGTGTTGAGTCGATCTCCTAGTGCGACATTTGCTGTAGTGAAGAGGCTTCCTTTCTTTGACATCCTGAGAAGGTTATAATTGTTGTATGGATGATTTGTTTCTGGATGAGCACCTTGAATGCATGGCCTTGCATCGTAGAGGTACTTGGATAGATGAGGAAACAATGGCTTTGTCTTTTCTTGTGTCTGATGAGGAGAGACACCCTGTGCAGAGGGTGTGGAGGTCTCTGTGATCTTATGTTCTCCTTCAGACGCAATTGTGAAGAGGAATAATTTTCTGGCGTGGGAGCTTATCTTGCTACCCTGCGAGACTGTAGCAGGTGCAACTGTCTCTGGGATCCGATAGAGTTGTCCTTCCAAAGTGACAATGACACTGCGAGGCCGTGACTTATATACAGCATGACGCTTCCACATATATGTTTGTCCTAAAAGAACATCACATACTTCAAGTGGGGCCACATCACACAGTACCTCGTCTTTGAAAGGCTTCATTCCATATGGCAGGAGGCATTGTTGAGTAATGTGGATACCTCGTCCTTGGCTTAGCCAACCGATGCTGTAAGGTTGCAGGTGTGGTGTTGTTGGAAGCTCCAATCTCTTGACGACTTCTGCTAAGATCAAGTTCTTTTGGCTGCCGTTGTCAACAAGAAAATGTATAGGCATCTCCTTCACCCACATCTGCGAGTGGAATAGGCGTTCCTCTGCCTCTGACTCTTCAGGATCCTCGAGTTGAATCTGTGCGGTAGCAACAGTGGCAGTGGGGTCTGCATCAATGATCTGCCTCCCATTGTGTGTAGTTGTGGCATTGGGTTCAGAATCAGAATCAGGTTCTGATTCTGAAGATTTGATCTTAGCCACTAATGAATGTTTTGAGCGACATTCATCAATGTTGTGCCAAGGGCTTTTATGAAATTCGCACCACTTACCAGTTTCCTTCTTTGTCTTTCAATCTCCCATCTTTGCTTGTGGCGGGGACTGGTTGTCGTTTTCTTTTGTTGTGTTCTATGGGCCAGGGTTTCCCTTGCCCTGCTTCTGCGGTGGAATCGCAGGTCCAGAGTCTCGCTTGTTCTTTTGTCGAAATTTCTCCTCGATTTTGACAGCATACCGATAGGCGAATCCAAGTGAAGAGATGTCGAGGAAGTCCATCTCAGTTCGGATGTATCGATGTAGACCACTACGATATTTCAGAATCAGGTGTCGCTCGGAGTCCTTGACACTTAGCTTTGTACGCAAGGTATAAAATTTGTTGGTGTACTCCGACACCGTCTGGTCCTTTTCTTGACGCAAAATGGTCCATTTTGTGTACTGGTCATCATAGTTTCCCGCAGGGTAATACTGTTCCCTAATGGCATCTATGAAAGAGGCGCAAGTGGGATTTGTTTCAAACATTCCAGACTCATCTGATGTGTTTTGCTCACAATAAGTACCCCACGAATTTTGGACATGGGAGATTGCCTGAAGGAGCGCAAAGGTGATCTTTTCTCTGTTGGAAAAATTGTGGACAGAGAAATACCATTCTAGAAACATTCAACCAATTATCCAGGGAATCTGCATCAATATTGCCTTCAAATAAAGGAATATCAAATTTAACTTGTACCTTAAAGAGAATTGCATCCCCGAACCGGCTGCTCGTTGAAGATGCACTTGCCATCGCCGGTATTCGTAGAAGGATTTGGGTGAAACTATCCATCATCTCGTTCCTCTGTCGCTCGAGGGCTTCCTCGAGCAGGGACTTGATAGGATCTCCTGCTCCGTCGTCTCTCTTTTCTTCTGCCATGGGAGGTCATTTGGGACGGCGAGAAGGATCAAGTGAAACTAGTTCGAGACCAAACTCTCTATACTCGGACCTCGTCAGGGACATCCGCCGAGAAACAATCAAAGAGCAGATTGCTCTGATACCACTGATCCAGATTTATGCATGAACAAAATGAAAAAACATATACAGAATCATAATAACAGACATTTTGCAGAGATAACAAAGATACAGTAAACACATATTCTATTAACTGGCAGAAATAGAACAGACTGTAATACAATTGCTAGAATGGTGGTAGCTATCTCTGAGAAGAGATGTGGCTGCTACGCTCATTCGCACCAAGCTGAATATAAAATGAGGTTAAAGGGGCCTATTTATAATAAGAATGAGGTGATAACCCCAAAATTCCAAAACGTAACCCTAGAAGATGAACTGTCATAAATTCTGCGGCCCCACGGTGGTAAGTTGAACAGTCAACTTCCCGGGGTCACAACTTTTGCACACGATCTTCGATTTGGGCGTTCGATAGCTCGTTGGAAAGGTTTGTTTAAGATTTACAACTTTTGGTCTGCCAAATGCATGCCGATGGCAACCATTTTTCCCCAAATCTCCAAAAAACGTTGTTTAGGGCCTCAAAATGGCCCCGAAAGTTTAGGACTCGAAAAATTGCAGAAAAATAACTAGGAAACTGCCACAATGGACAATTGTTTTGAGCCAGTGGAATAGGTGGGTGGCCACCGATCTCCATCTGGATCAATCCTCCCTCCTTAGGAAGCAATGGTCTCCATTGCGTCGAATCCCGTATCATATCTCGAACTGTGTGTTGAGTTGATCTCCTGGTGCGACATTTGCTGAAGTGAAGAGGCTTCCTTTCTTTGACATCCCGAGAAGGTTGTAATTGTTGTATGGATGATTTGTTTCTGGATGAGCACCTTGAATGCGTAACCTTGCATCGTAGAGGTACTTGGATAGATGAGGAAACAATGGCTCTATCTTCTTCTTGTGTCTGATGAGCAGAGACACCCTTTGCAGAGGGTGTGGAGGTCTCTGGGATCTTATGTTCTCCTTCAGACACAATTGTGAAGAGGAATAATTTTCTGGTGTGGGAGATTATCTTGCTACCCTGCGAGACTGTAGCAGGTGCAACTGTCTCTGGGATCTGGTAGAGTTGTCCTCCCAAAGTGACAATGACACTGCGAGGCCGTGACTTATATACAACGTGACGCTTCCACATATATGGTTGTCCTAAAAGAACATCACATACTTCAAGTGGGGCCACATCACATAGTACCTCATCTTTGAAAGGCTTGATTCCTTATGGCAGGAGGCATTGTTGAGTAATGCGGATACCTCGTCCTTGGCTTAGGCAACCGATGCTGTAAGGTTGCAGGTGTGGTGTTGTTGGAAGCTCCAATCTCTTGACGACTTCTGCTGAGATCAAGTTCTTTTGGCTACCGTTGTCAACAAAAAAATGTATAGGCATCTCCTTCACCCACATCTGCGAGTGGAATAGGCGCTCCTCTACCTCTGACTCTTCAGGATCCTCGAGTTGAATCTGTGCAGTAGCAACAGTGGCAGTGGGGTCTGCATCAATGATCTGCCTCCCATTGTGTGGAGCTGTGGCATTGGGTTCAGAATCAGAATCAGGATCTAACTTTTAAGATTTGATCTCGGCCACTAATGACTGCTTTGAGCGACATTCATCAGTGTTGTGCCAAGTGCTTTTATGAAATTTGCACCACTTACCAGTGTCCTTCTTTGTCTTTCGATCTCCCTTCTTTGCTTGTGGCGGGGACTAGTTGTCGTTTTCTTTTGCTGTGTTCTACGGGCCAGGGTTTCCCTTGCCTTGCTTCTACGGTGGATTCGCAGGTCCAAAGTCTCACTTGTTCTTTTGTCAAAATTTCTCCTCGATTTTGACAGCATACCGATAGGCGAATCCAAGTGAAGAGATGTCGAGGAAGTCGATTTTAGTTCGGATGTACCGATGTAGACCACTGCGATATTTCAGAATCAGGTGTCACTCGGAGTCCTTGATACTCAGCTTTGTATGCAAGGTATGAAATTTGTTGGTGTACTCTGACACCGTTTGGTCCCTTTCTTGACACAGAATGGTCCATTTTGTGTACTGGTCTTCATAGTTTCCCACAGGGTAATACTGTTCCCTGATGGCATCTATGAAATAGGCCCAAGTGGGATTTATTTCAAACATTCTAGACTCATCTGATGAGTTTTGCTCACTATAAGTACCCCACCAATTTTGGACATGGGGGGCTTTCTTAAGGAGCACAAAGGTGATCTTTTCTCTGTCGAAAAAATTGTGGACAGAGAAATACCCTTCTAGAAACATTCAACCAATTATCCAGGGCATCTGCATCAATATTTCCTTCAAATAAAGGAATATAAAAGTTAACTTGTACCTTAAAGGGAGTTGCATCCCCGAAACGGCTGCTCGTTGAAGATGCACTTGCCATCGCCGGCATTCGTAGAAGGATTTGGGTGAAACTATCCATCATCTCGTTCCTCTGTCACTCAAGGGCTTCCTCGAGCAGTGACTTGATAGGATCTCCTGCTCCGTCATCTCTCTTTTCTTCCGCCATGGGAGGTCATTTGGGACGGCGAGAGTGATTAAGTGAAATTAGTTCAAGACCAAACTCTCTATACTCAGATTTGGTCGGGGACATGCGCCGAGAAACAATCAAAGAGCAGATTGCTCTAATACCACTGATCTAGATTTATGCGTGAATGAAATGAAAGAACATGTACAGAATCATAATAACAGACATTTTGCAAAGATAACAAAGTTACAGTAAACACATATTCTATTAACTGGCAGAAATAGAACAGACTATAATACAATTGCTAGAATGGTGGTAGCTATCTCTGAGAAGAGATGTGGCTGCTACGCTCATTCGTGCCAAGCTGAATACAAAATGAGGGAAAAGGGGCCTATTTATAATAAGAATGAGGTGATAACCCCAAAATTCCAAAACGTAACCCTAGAAGATGAACCGTCATAAAGTCTGCGGCCCCACGGTGGTAAGTTGAACAGTCAACTTCCCGAGGTCATAACTTTTGCATACGATCTCCGATTTGGGCATTCGATAGCTCGTTGGAAAGGTTTGTTTAAGCTTTAAAACTTTTGGTTTGCAAAATTCATGCCGATGGAAACCATTTGTCCTTGAATCTCCAAAAAATGTCGTTTAGGTCCTCAAAACGGCCCCGAAAGTTTAGGACTCGAAAAATTGCAGAAAAATAACTAGGAAACTGCCACAATGGACAATTGTTTTGAGCCAGTGGAATAGGTGGGTGGCCACCGATCTCCATCTAGATCGTTATGTGCACACTTAAGAGTATTGCAAGAGTTGGGTATTCTAGGGGATTGTTGAGCAAATAAGGAGACGTTTGACCAAAGGAGAAGGACAAAAAGAAAGAGAAGTTTGACCAATGGAGGAAAGGATTTATGCATCCTTATTTAAAAGAATCAACAAAGGTGGTCATTAAATGGTGATGCTAATCCAACTAAGTTTATGGGAGACAAGCCAAGCAAGCCCGTTCAATGTTGGGGATGTGGAGAGGATCACTTGCTTAGAAATTGTCCACATCAAAATGAGAGCGTCAAATATGTTCACAACATCCAAGAGGCTAAAATTGTGGGCACTCTAGCATGGATTGTACCGAAAATCTATGTTACATTAGATGACTACCAAGCAAACCATCAATTGGTTATAGTTGAGGTTGAAGGTAAGATTTCTAAGCAATCTATATCTATTTTAATTGACCTTGAATATACTCATAGTTATGCTACTCCTAAAAAAAGTTGAAATTTGTGCTTTTGAGAAGAAAAAACATATTAGATCATGGTTGGTCCAACTAGCCACTAGAACAAAGTGAAAAGTTAGTGAAATGGTCGAGAAATGTCCATTAGAGATGGATTGACTCTTCACCTAGGAAAATATGAATATTTTCCCACTTGGTTATTGTGATGTACTCATTGGAATGTATTGGTTGGAAGCACATCAGTTAAATTGATTGTTACAACAAGAAGAAAATGAAATCCAAGGATAGTGAAGGGCATTCCAAAGATGATCTATACTAAACCCAATTTCATACATGTAGTTGAATAAATGTTTCAAGAAAGGTTGTCGATTATATGCATCCCATGTATTAGACATAGCAACAAATTAAACTCTCAAGTTTTAGGACTATCAAGTCTTACAAAAATTTAGTGATGTGTTCCCTGATGAAGAGTCAAGACTTCCTCCAAAGAGTGATATGGATTTCACAATTGATATTGTGCCAAGATCTGCTCCAGTTTCTAAGAAACCATGGAGAAGGGTACGCTATATTTTCTAGAGTTGAAAATGCAATTGCAAGAATTTTTGGAGAAGAAATACATTTGGCCAAGTGTGTCTCCATGGTGAGCAAGAGTGCTATTTGTGAAAAAAATATGGAACCCTCAGATTCTGCATTGATTACAAGAAACTAAATAAAGCTATGGTGAAGAACAAGTACCATTTACCTTGAATTGATGACATCTTTGACCAAATGAGAGAGGAAAATGTATTTTCAAAGATTGATTTGAGGTCTAGTTACAAAGTCAGAATCAAGGAAGAAGACATTCACGAAACAACCTTTAAAACAAGGTATGGACAATATGATTTTGTGGTTGTGCCATTCAGTCTCACTAATGCACCAACTACATTCATGTGTCCCATGATTAATATTTTTAGCAAGTGCTTTGATAAGTTTGTGTTAGTTGTTTTAGATGATAGTCTCATTTTTTCTAAGAATGAGATAAGCATAAAGAACATTTGATAATGGTTTTGCAAGTGTTAGAGAGCATAAGTTGTATGCAAAGCTAAGAATTTTTTTATCAAAATAAAATTTATTATTTGGGTCACCTAATTTCGTAGGAATGAATATCTATGAAGCCAAAAAAGATTGAGACCATTATGAATTTGTACTCCAAAGAATGTGATGGACCCGAGATATGTTATGGGATTTGTTGGTTATAGTCATAGGTTAATTGAATGATTTTCCAGGGTTGCAGACCACATTACTTCTCTACAAAACAATATAATAAAATTTGAATGGACTCAAGAATGTGAGTAAAGCTTTTTATTAAAAAAGTTTTTTACTAATGCTCTAATTTTGAAAATTGCAAATCCAAAAAATGATTTTTTGGTGTGTACTGATGTATGTAAACAAGGAATTGTAGGAGTTCTGTAATAACCCAAAAATTCGTAAAAAATTAAAAATTTTCCTATGACATTAAATGTTACAATCGCCACTTTTGAGGGACATCTAACTGTTAACAGTTAACATAATAAAGTTTAAACTAGGACTAAATTCTCTATTAAATTCTGGATTTGCATACTTAATTATTTGCTTCCATAAATCATTATTAAAGATTTGATTTAGTAGGTTATGATTTGGAATTACATGAACTGAAACATCTGTTTAATTCACTAAGTGATAAAGTTTGTTTTATTGTTTGTGAATATGAAGGAACTTCAGTTAAGTTCGAGGCTTACTTAGCTTTTTAGCTAATTTAGTGAAGTGATGCTTCTTTTACATGTCTTTTACAGGTAAGACGTTTTGTAACCAGTTTCTGGATCGAGATTATTATCTCAACTAGCATAAAATATAATGCTAGTAAATTTGTTTATTTTACAGCTTTGATCAAACTAAATGAGGTATCGTTGAACTGTATATTTACGTTTTATTGAATTTCTTGCAAGCATAAGTGATTGGAAACCTGAACATAAATCCATATGTTTCTACCTAACTTTGACTATAACTGGTACATCAAACTTTCAATTATTTATTTTCAGTTTAGGTCCTGTATACCATTCTAGAGAAAGGTAATTTGTATAACAGGTCCTTTAATACCTTATTACTTGATACCATGGTAATTCATAGATGATTATCTCAACAATATTCAAATGTTATGTAAACCTAGAAAGAACTAAATCTAGGTATAGTTGTAAGATATGATATTTGATATTCATACATAGAACTAAAGATGTCATGTAGAAACATACTACCAATTGCTGAAGTATTTATTAGGTAGAATTATAATATTATGAACATTATATCGATAATCAATAGTGTTGCTGTTTTGTGTAAGGAATGAAAGATCATTTCCTATATAATCTATTCAACCTAGCCTTCACATAATCTTTATCACACAAGGAGACATGAAAATCATTATTACCCTATAGCAAAACTAAGTATTGATACATATACTATGAATCAAGCTGATAATCTTTCTATACTTGCAAGGTTACACACATAAGTGTTCTTTTTACCAATATTTTCATAGATTTTCTACATGGTCTTTTACAAGTACTATAGTTTACCATAAGGTGTTATTTATGATGTTAAAAAGGTTAAAGAATTTACTTGCATAAGCTATTACCTATTTACATGGTTTATAAAACATATAAGCAAACCCTAGTTTATGCGAACCTTCCAATATTCTTCCTTATAGTTATAATATGCATATTAAAATGAAAAGATAATGAATGATTTGATAAGGTTTCTAACCAAAGTTTTTATAAAAAAAAAATGTGTGCAGCTTGCTCTAAAGGGTCTCAAACTATAGTGCAAGACCCACAACTTGAAAATAATTTCAACTCCATGTGGTAGAGGATTGTTGGTTAGGGTTTTGAATTTGGGACTTCACCATATAAGTCTCACTAAAACCCCAAAAAATTGCATTTTACCTATCTTTCATACCTCTGTTGTGGAGTGGGAGAGCCGTAGGCTCATGGTCGCATGAGCCTTGATGCCATTCCTTCTCTTTGTCTATACAAACCTTCCCTTGTCAAAGCAATCCTTTCCCGTGTGAGGTCTGCATGGTCATTTTTCTACCTTGTGTGTGAGGCCACTGTTGTCGTTTCCTTGCCTCTGTGTGGGCTTCCCTTTGTGCATTGGTGCAGTGTGAACTCGGTAGTGTGGGCTCGGTTTCTGGTTTAGCTTGGCGTGGCCGTGGAATTTGATTTGGACTTTCTCATTGGGATTTTCTTGACAGAGCTTCCTTTGTTTTCTCTAGCATTCTCCAGCTTGGGGCTGGGGTTTTTTTTAAAACACCTTCTATGCAGCTGATGTCAAAAAATAACAAGTTATAAATTCTTTAAAGTTTTAAAACCTTCTGCATAATTTCAAAGTGTTTTATTGTCTTCGTTATATGAGATAAGAAAGAGCTTAATGAATCTTTAATGGTTGTGCAGGTCAAATCACAAGCAGAGTTTCAGACCGTGGCTCAAAATATCCAATGAATAGGGGGTATTCAAGCTCCTTCAACAAACGGTAAGCCTCGGTCCTACCTAAGGTTCTTCCAGCGATGGGTGTATGGTGTTTTAGTTGATACTGTTCGCTTGGCTTGAAATATTGCTCGGGCGTGGCTACAATGTAGTCTGTTTTTTTTGGAAGGTTGTTTGGCCATGACTTAAAGAATTTTTTATGAGGCCTTCTTGGTCGTAGCTTGACTTACAAAGCATATTTTTTGTACAGGATGTTTAAGCCGTGACTTCTATTGTTAAAAGGCCATTAGGCCGTAACTTGTATGGATAATGTATTGGTTTTGATAAATTAAGTTAGCGTTTGGAAACTGTTTACATTTGGAATAAGCTCTAAAGCTTACTGTTTTACATATTGTATAATCGGTAAATATAAATACTGTGTTTTAAAGAAAGACGATGGCAAGCTGTGAGATTTATCTATTCTGGTTAATTCTCAATTTCTTGTTTAAATTTTAATTTAAAGGGAATTCCTCTATTAAATCTATGATTTTTTATTTTAATTGACAGAGGGAAAGTTCAAATTGTTGGTTTTAAAGCAACATTTAAAATTTGTTCTCTGTCTTTAAAGCAATTATTCAGAAAATAATTAAAAGAAGGTTTTGATTAAAATAACCTGTGTTTTTACTGTATTCTCGGGTTGGAAAAGTTTACAAGGTCTTACTTAGATTTTTCTTAATTTATAATTGTTAAATAGATTTAATACTGTTCCTGTGAAGAGTTTATCTAAAACTGTATGTTTGTAAAGATAGATAAATGTGTTTGTATAAAAGAAGAATTTTTGTGTTAAGTGATTAGGAGTAAAACTTTATTAACCTTCTTCTGAAAAAGAGAGGAGAATGGAAGTCATATTTGACAATTTCTCCAATTAGGGTTTTTGTAAGATTTAATTAATTTTAAAGCATTACAGAGTTTAATATTTAGATGTGTTTAAAGTTGAATATTACTTATGTTAGTAATGAAATTATTTTAAGTAATTACTTGCCCTCCTTTTACTATTCCTTTTAAGTTATGCATGCTATTTTGCTTCCTATTTTTATAATGTTTTTAATTCCTACGTATAATTATAATAAATAGGCTTATAGCAACTAATCTATTTACTGTGTAATAAGAGCACATACTGAACATATATTTTTTTTATTCTTCTGGGAGACAGTTTTGTTTATTTTTATAATATGGTACTCTGTCTAAGGAAAATTTCTGAAATAGAAAGGAAAAGTTACTTTTGATTAACCCTATGAAATATGTAGAAGGTAAATAAGCACATTCATACACACTTCATTTGATTATCTATCAGAATTTAATCTAACCTACTGTACTAGAGTACTACCTTCATGAAGGTGTGGAAAAATACAGTTAGGTATTTTTTTTATCCACCAATGACATCTGAAAATTTCTCTAATCATTTATCCTATTCCATATTTAATCCTAACTTTAACTATCCTTTCACAATAAAAGATTTCATTCAATAATTATAATAACAGAAGAACAAAAGCATCACATATTATTCCCTAAGTTCGATCCTTCTTGATCCTAAATATGCAAATAGAAAATAGAAAGAACATGTAGAACCTGGAAATGTAGAAGAGGAGACAACAACTTAAGGAACGTGTTCCTCCCAACCAACTTCTGGAGATAGCTGAACTGCAAATCTCAGGACCCCCAAGCCTGTCTACTGGTCCACCTGGTTGAAGTACCAGGTGAGAGAACTGGTTTAGTAAACCTCTGCAACTCTACTGAGTATTCAGTAGTAAATATGTTCTGCTTGCATGCTTGCAGTAGTATGAACTCAGCTTAAAATAACTACACTACTTCAGAACTTCAACACTTTTCACTCAAAACAAACTTCTGCTAGTCCCCTCCATCGAATTTTCACAAGTGAAGAATGAGCAGCCTCAACTGAATTCAATGGGAAGTTTTACTAGCATGCCTATGTCTTTTGGGTAAACTTTCACTTAATGAGCCACCTGCTCTTGTTCCACTTTCTTGGGGAAAATGACCACAAAAATAGGGAAGTTGCCTCTTGAAACAACTAGAAGTAGTTTGAGGATGCTTCCAAGTGTCAATCTACTCTCAACCCAGCCTATTCCACAAAGTGACCAGTAAAATGCTCATTTAACAGCCTCCTTAAGCTGTTGTCTCATATTTCATTTATTAATTAATAAAATATTCAACAATTACATTCAATTATCCTTGACACCACTTGGTCATAAATTACAAACTTTATAATAAAAATATAACATAATGTTTCTTAAAACATAAAATGTTTTTGCAATTTGGGGCATGTGACATACACCCCCCCTTAAATATAACATCGTCCTCGATGTTATTTATTCTTCATCCTTAGAATTTCCCTGGAACAAAATTGGATATGCATCCCGCATATGACTCTCCAATTCCCAGGTGGCTTCTTCTGGACTAAGGTGCTTCCATTGCACCTTCACCTGAGCAATGGTGCGATTCCGAAGCAAGATCTCCCTCCTCTCGAGGATACAATCTGGTTCCACCAGAAAATCTCTTTCGGGTTCCACCTGCACATCATTCCAGTTTATAACATGAGTAGCATCATGTACATATTTTTTTAACACAGAGATATGAAAAACATTATGAACCTTCAAATTTGGTGGTAAATCCAATTGATATGCCACCTATCTCGTTCTGGACAGTATCTCGAAAGGTCCACAATATCGAGGTGCCAACTTAGCACAACTTCCTAATCTCAAAGAGCTCTTTTTAGGCCTTACCTTTATAAAGACATGTTCACCCCCCTGGAACTCTTTCTGAGTTCGTTTAAGATCTGGTTGAATTTTCTGTCTATCTTGTGTAACTTTCAAATTACCTTACACCCGTTTTACAATTATCTCCATCTCTTTTAGTAGTTCAAGTCCTAATACTAACCTGTCAACTGGGTTACTCCATGAGATGGGGGTATTGCACTTTCTGCCATACAAAATTTCAAATGGAATTTATCTTGCTGAAGCTTGGTAGTGATTATTATAAGCAAACTCTACTAGGTGTAAGTAATCTTCCTATTTACCTGGTTGTTCCTTAACATAGATTTTGAGCATATCTTCCAACACTTGATTCACTCTTTCAGTATGTCCATCCATCTGGGGATGAAAAGAGGTACTCAAATTTAAAGTAGTATTCAGGCATTTAAACAAAGACTTATAGAAATTGCCCATAAACTTAGGGTCTCTGTCTGAAGTTATAACTTTCGGTATCCCATGTAAACGAAATATTTGTTTCATAAATATGTCAGCAATATTAGCAGCCTTGTAAGTGGTTTTTACAGGTATAAAATGAGCTTCTTTACTAAGTTTATCAATGACTACCATTATCGAGTCATTTAGATTTTGATTTCTAGGTAAACCTGGAATAAAATCAAGACTAATTATTTCCCACTTCCAACTAGGGATAGTTAATGGCTATAGTAAACCGGTTGGATGCTGGTATTCAGTCTTAACCTATTGACACTCAAAACACTTGGCAATGTATTCTGTCAGTTCATTCTTCATGTTTGGCCAAAAATAATCCTTCCGTAACATGGTTATAGTCTTCTGATAACCAGGATGTCCTGAGTAAGGAGTTTTATGAATTTCATTTAAAATCAATAGCTTAATCTTAGGTACATTAGGTATATACAACGTCTTTATATAGTAATAATCCTCTTTCATTTAGACTATGCCCTGTACTTAAACTTTCAGTTAAATTTTCTGTTACTTTTGCTAGTAGTTTCTGATAATTTACATCTAATTTTACTCATCTCTCTAACTGTTCTTCTAAATTTGTTTTATAAGTGCTGATTGCTGCTACAAAATTTATCCTTGCATTTCTACTTAGAGAATCAACAACCTTATTTTCTTTTCCCTTAATATGTTGGATCTCGAAATCGTACTCGCTAAGGAAAGCTAGCCACCTAGCTTGCCTTGCATTTAAGTTAGGTTGATCCAACAAATATTTTAATCCCTTATTATCTGTCATTAACATAAATTTTCTTCCGATTAAGTGATGGCGCCACATATTCAAAGCATGTATGACAGCAGCCAACTCTAAATGGTAGGTTGCGTAGTTTTTCTCATGAATATTAAGCTTCCTAGACTCATGCAATTACGTGTCCTTCTTGAGTTAAAACTCCACCTAGACCGTCGTTGCATGCGTTAGTGCATACTATAAAGTCTTTATTAGGATTAACAATTCTTAAGATTGTTGTACTAGTTAGTAATGTTTTTAACTTTTTAAAACTTTCTTCATACTTTTGATTCTACTCGAATTTTGTCCCCTTCTTCTGTAAAGAAGTTATGGGATTTGCCATTCTTGAGAACCCTTCAATGAATCTTCGATAGTAGCCAGTAATCCCCATGAATGACCATATGTCAGTCATGTCCTTTGGGACTGACCATTCATCAATTTATTTTATCTTTTCTGGATCAATTGAGATCCCTTCTTTAGTTACTACATGGCCCAAGTACTGTATTTTATCCTTAAAGAAATCACACTTACTAAATTTAGCATAAAGCTAATGTTCTCACAATTCCTGTAAAATAATTTTTAAGTGCTCCTCGTGTTCTTCTTTAGACTTAGAATAAACTAGAATGTTACCAATGAATACCACCACGAATTTATCAAGGTACTTATGCAATACATTATTCATTAAGCACATGAAGACAACCAAGGCATTAGTAAGCCCAAATGACATAACAACAAACTCATAATGACCATATCTAGTCCTAAAAGTTGTTTTAAAGATGTCTTCATCTTTGATTTGAACTTGGTGATAACCAAATCGTAAATTAATCTTTGAAAATACAGTTTCTCCACGTAGCTGATCAAACAGATAATCTATGCAGGGAAACAAGTATCTATTTTTAATGGTCATTTTATTAAGTTGACGGTAATCAATGCATAAGCATAGAGTACCGTCCTTCCTTTTAACGAAAATAACAAGTGCTCCCCAAGGAGACACACTGGGCCTTATATACTTCTTATCAATAAGTTCTTTTAACTATGATTTTAAGTCACTTAATTCCAATATATTCATTCGATAGGGGGATTTTGAGCTGTGCACTGCACTAAGTACCAACTCAATAGTGAAGTCTAACTCCCTCTTCGGAGGCAGTCCAAAAATTTCTTCTGGAAATACATCCGAATACCCCCTCAGGATTGGAATATCTTCCAATTTTAGTTTATCTTCGTTATTGGTAATGTTATTCATTAATTACAGTTACAGCAAAGGCTTTACAACCCTTCCGAACAACTCTCTTTAATTGCAAAGTAGAGATTTGTATGATAGCTGTTTTCCTAGGGATTCCTGTTACGGTTACTATTTCTCCTTCATTATTTACACAAGTAAAAGTTTTATCGAAACAGTTCAGAACTACTCTATGTTGTTCTAACCAGTCCATACCAATTAACATATCATAAGAGCCTAAAGGAAGTACAATAAGCTTCATAGAGGTTTCAAACTGATTCATGTTTACAGTACAATCTTTTACAAAACTAATCACTTTTCTTTTTGCTCCAGTAGCTAGCTGAACTAACCATGACTTTGCAAACTTTTATATTGATAACTTGAATTTTTCTACTAAATAAGGAGAAATATAACTTAGGCTAGCCCCTGGGTCAATTAATATAGATATAGGTTTTTGATTTAGCTTACCTTCTACTTCCACCATGGAAGTTTGATAATCCTCTTGCTTGTTTTCCAGTGCTGCGATGATCCTGGGCATTGTCCTTGCTAAGTCACCAACGTTAATCTCCTCCTGCACCGTATGTATGTTGCTGACAGTCTTCTTTCTGTTAGGGTAGACTGATGCATAATGAGGTCCATTACATTCCCAACATTTTATTGGTTCTTTATGTTCATTATTCTTAATGTAATTGCTGTGATTATTAGTAGGTTCTTTATTTCTAGGACCATTAAGGTTTAACTATGAATTACCTTTATTTCCTTGGAAATTCTTATTAGGAAAATTACATGTGTTATTATTCCTAAATATGCGATTAGGTACGAAACCCTTCTTCTTCTGTTCAAAACTATTAGACCTTTTAGCCTTCCAGTTTGACATGGTTCCCTTTTTGTGGTTCTGCTCATAGCAAAAATTTGCCTTTCGCATAGCCTCCTTAGGGTTTTTGGATTATCGTATTCAATTCTGTCTTTTATATGAAAGGTAAACAACTTAGAAACCGTTGTACCTTAGGCTTCTCATCCACACACTACTACATTTCGATCCAAAATCCGACGGCGCATGGATTTCTCTTTTTAAACTTACCAAAAATCACAAGGATACATTTTTTTTTTGTAAATGTGGCCACAAGCGTCGGTGAAGCGACGACTATTCTCATAACCGTCAGTTAAGCGACGACGCGTTAGTAAGCGTCGCTTAAGCGATGGCATCTTTAATTGGTCAACTATTTAACATGGAAATCACCGTCGCATATCCGACGCTTAGGTTCATTTCCTACTCACACTCATATAAATAGATGTAGGCCTAGGTTCATTATCTCACACACTCACTCTCGCACTTATCTCTTGGACAAGAAATGCGAAATTCCTAAGGGTTTGTTTTTTGGCCTTGTGATTTTGTGGGGATCTTCCCACTTGGTCTTGGATTTTGGTCTTTCTCTTTAGTGACTTCTCTCTTGAAGTATCTCTTGGTTAATAATTTCTTGGTTTAGTGTTTGGTTTTTGGCCTTGTGCCTTTGTGGGGATCTTCCCACTTGGTCTTGGATTTTGGTCTTTCTCTTTAGTGACTTCTCTCTTGAAGTATCTCTTGGTTAATTTCTTGGTTTAGGGTTTGGTTTTTGGGCTTGTGCTTTTGTGGGGATCTTCCCACTTGGTCTTGTATTTTGGTCTTTCTCTTTGGTGATTAGGGTTTTCTAGGGATTTGGCTTTGACTATTGTGGAAAAGAAGATTCATCATATACTTGGTTTTGTCTTGGGTTAGGGTTTACCCTCACTTAGGGTTTTCTCTTGTGGATTTGGCTTTAACTCTTGTGGAAAAGAAGATTCATCATATACTTGGTCTTGTCTTGAGTACTTAGGGTTTACTCATGTGGATTTGGTTTTAACAATTGTGGAAAAGAAGACTCATCATATACTTGGTCTTGTCTTGAGTTAGGGTTTACTCGTGTGGATTTGGTTTTAACCATTGTGGAAAAGAAGACTCATTATATACTTGGTCTTGTACTCTTGAGTTAGGGTTGACTCATGTGGATTTGGTTCTAACCCTTGTGGAAAAGAAGACTCATCATATATTACTTGGGTTTTCTCGTACTTTGTTCTTAGGGTTTGAGTAATGAAATGCCACGTAACAATAATGTTACAGGCCATCAAGATCCAGAACAAAATCGACAATTGCTTGCTAGGTTGTGGGATGGAGTGGAAAGAAGGGGTGATGGAAAATGTTATTGTCCTTGCAGTCAATGTAGGGGCTTTAATAAGAGAAGCTTACTGATCGCAACAGCTAAAAAAAATTGTAGGGAACATGGACATGTTGAGGGGGGGCATGAATATCATCCATTGGTAAGTCAATATAATTCATGATTATATATCATGCGGTCTTTATATTGAGAGTTTTTGTAATTGTATATTGTATCATTTTTATTTTTGTTACTTAATCGACATGACTAACGTTCTTTGTTTGATGTTTTAATTGTAATTATAAAGCAAGGGCCTCCTAGGGCTGTTCCGAACATGGAGAATGTGGTAATTGCGGAACAACTAGAGCAGGAGGAACGTCAATATGTAGGTCCTACGAATACTGATCATGATCAAGTTAATGATGATATGGAATTAGACGATGATCATGACGATAACATAATTGAGGATGATGGTGCAAATACATTAATCAATGATGCATTTAATGTTAGAATGGACGATGATCAACATCATGCGCCGCCAATTGATGACTTTGAAGATCTTCATGATTTACCTACACTTGAGAAGGCAGACGAACTGCTTTTTGAAGGCTCCCGCATAAGTGTTCTCTCTGCTGTGTTGCTGATAATGAACTTGAAGGTTATGAATGGTTTTTCAAACACAGCCATCACACTGGTGTTAAGGTACGTATGTGATTATAAGTTTCATCGATCGCATATATATGATTTGATTTATGTTGCTATAATATTTGTATTGGTATACGTACTTCATCATAAAAATAATAAGGATGTATTTGTTGTCGTTAATATTATGCTCTTCAAATATTTATACTAACCATTTTTTTAAAATTTATTGTAACAGTTTGATAGGTGAATATTTGTTACCGCCATCAAATAAATTACCTCGCACGTACCGAGATTTAACTTCCATCATGAAATATGTTGGAATGGAGTATCAAGCAATTGATGCATGTCCTAATTATCATATTTTATATTATAATCAGTATGAGTTTGCAACAGAATTCCCTATATGTCATAGCAGTAGATACCGAACAGATCAAGTAACCGAAAAGGTGTCTCGTAAGGTTCTTCGTTAAATTCCCATTATTCCACGCCTGCAACGACTGTTTAGGTGCAAAAACATAGCACAATTTATGGATTACCATGCACGGAATAGAAGTGGAGATGATATTCTTCGAATTCCCGCAGATGGTTCTGCATTTACAGACATGGAGGAAAAATGGCCACACTTTAAAGAAGAACCTCGTAATGCTAGACTTTCTTTGGCCATGATTGTTCCAGGTATAATTTGTACTTTAGAACAATGTTTTTCTAATGCATTAGTATTTAATTGTCATGAAGATCAATATTGTTGCATATTCACGTCATATATATATTTCATTTACTTATATGTATTGTATTTGTTGTTTTCTTTTAA
>LPNX010384093.1:0-28291 GCA_001517045.1 Pseudotsuga menziesii | reverse complement strand
AGTCTCATCTAGAAACACAATGATGGACAGAAACCTTCTGATCATATTTGATAATACTCACATTTTTTCCTTTGTTTCTACCATTGTTTTTTCCTGTTCTGCCTTTCTTTTCATGTTCCTATTGCAATAAATATCTATTTGATTAGACTAAGAGATCAATAATATAAATATATGAAAAGAGAAAATCAATAACAAGAATATTTATAAACACTAACTAGGAAAAAAAATCTATGTCTACCTAGTTTTCTAGGATATTGATTATTTGCTACAATGAACAATTGAAATTGTCAAAGACTTAGTAACTGCAGAAGTGTCACAGTTTTTCTGATGTCTCTATTGTTCCTTTCTGCTAGTTTTCTTTACTGTGTTTGCTCATGTATCTGTTCAAACAAATATTTATTAGATTATAGTAATTGACCATTAATACAAATATATAGAAGAATAAAATCAATAACAAGAAGCTTTCTAAATGCAAATTAAACAAAAAGATCTATCTGAATATAGTTTAACTAGTTTACTAGACTGCTAGTCTATGTTCCAATAAATATCATTGGATACTTCAAGCAAGATAGAAGATGGACATTCATTGAGGAAGCCAAGGACAAAGTGCATCGGCAAATTCTTTGTTGTTTGAACATAGATAAGTTAAACAAAATACTATATGGTTATAAATAATATGACAGCAAAGAGAACTTTACCTTCAATGTTTTCTCGGAATAGATTCAATTCAGCATAAACAATGCATCCTGCTGACTCATGTTGTTGTCAATACTAATAGCAACAGTAAGTCAAGATTGATAATGGTTGCTATGAAAATAGCTATAAACATTGAATATGCTACTGTGTTATTTATTGTTGTATAACTTTAATCTAAATTTTATGGAAGATGTACTAGAAGATGCAATATGTCATGGTCAGTCCAATATGCATCTGACATTTGGACTTCACAATGCTGAGTTTGCATATTTGTCCAAATGTGATCAATAACAGGCTTTCCTTTTTGTAAAAGACTATTTGTTATTTCTTGCATATGTAACGATTGCATGAATTGTTGTAGGACTTTGCTATTATGATTGCTTGCATGGATATTGACATTGAAATCTATTGGAGGATTTATATCTTTGGACTCAAATTCTCCACTCATTTTGCATAACCCTGGTTGGGAGGATATTAAAGCGATAAAGTGGGCAGGCCCTAGCGTAATAATACCACCTACATTCTAACCACAAAGAGTAATTAAAAAGGAACCAGCTATAGTTGAAACTTCTTATAGAGATGCTAGTTGCACTTATGCTAGAATTACTTACGGTTTAGCTGCTAGACAATACCCTGGTCGTTGTGCTGCTGCTTATGCCCCTTGAACCGGCAAAAAAAATTACTACGGAGCCTGAACATGCCCTAGGAGGCCAAATCCATTTACTTTCATGTTATGCATATAAAAAGATTCCAACAAAAAAAGGTCAAATCTGTAAGGGCGTTTAGGCTTTGTTCAATGGGCTCAATGTAATCATATAGATAATTTCATTTCAATTCCATACTCAACGCAGCAACTATTTCCCACCTATTCCTATTTACACTACCCTACGAAGACTATGCATCTAAGAGGCACATATATTTAACTGTTTAAGAGAAACCTGTCGAGGATCTTTACAAATAAAACATACCTGGACGTTTCATGCCAGTGCTCCAATAGATGTCTTGATGAGCTGACCCAAAAAGTTTATGGCAATATACATGAAAAGCAAATGGAAAAAGGGTAAATTTAACAAATGTTGGAATTCGTTGAAAGTCTTCATTCAAGGATAAATAAATATATAGATATCTGCATATAAAAGCGCCTCACCTTTAAAATTTGCTACCTCAACTTTAAAATTTGCAGAGAACATGGGAAGTGACCCTCGTATACAGTCATAAGCCTTAAGCCTTCACACTGGGCACTTCCTAAGCCATTTTCTTTGCATAAAAGTTGAAAGTGTAATACGGTTAGTAATAATTGAAAGAATTCGAAAGAGGGCGCTACCAAATCAAGAACAGAGCACACAATAGAGTTATACCCTCACAGTGGGATGCTTTAGCACTATGTTTCCGAGCTTGTAGAATAGAACGCAATGGCATGAATTGTTCATAAATTTCTCCAAGATTGTTCACTGTTTAACATAGGCCACCATACCTGAAGGCTCTTGCAAAAGCATAGCTCATCCTCATAAAAAAAACCGAGACCGAAATAGCAAACAAATTGAGGTCAAAAAGACTTAAAACTTCAACGATGTTTTTTCAAATATCGAGATAAATTAAATGTCCTGTATACTATAGCCCTTAGCTGGCTATACATATAGCCATGTGTACACCGTATTCACAATCTTCGTAAATGTTTTTTCTCAAATATCGAGATAAATTAAATGTCTTGTCTACTATAGCCCTTAGCTGGCTATTCATATAGCCATGTGTACACGGTATTCACAAGACCTTCATAAATATTTTTTTCAAATATCGAGATAAATTAAATTTCGTGTCTACTATAGCCCTTAGCTGGCCACTCATATAGCCATGTGTACACGATATTCACAAGACCTTTGTAAATGTTTTTTTTTCAAATATCGAGATAAATTAAATGTCCTGTCTACTGTAGCCCTTAGCTGGCTATTCATATAGCCATGTGTACACGGTATTCACAAGACCTTCGTAAATGTTTTTCTGTTCAATGGCCTGAGAACAAAAATTACACGGCATCCACATTAATGTACCATCAAAATTTATATGTAATTTATATTCAAAATTCCATAATTATGATGTCAGCTTTGACACTTCTCAATCCAAATCCAGATAGAAAATTTCGAGGCTGACATAATCTATGACCAACCAATCACAAAACAAATAAATAGTTTTTTAAGAAAATAAAAAAATATTTTTTTTCAAATTCTAAAGTCTAACCTTGTAAACACAATTTCATTTTTTTGAACTAATAGAAAGTCAATGGAGTTTGACTTGCAACCAATTGCTATAAACTCTGCCTGCGGCAGGTATAATAAGTAAATAGTTTGTTTAAGAGTGTTTATGAATTATTAGTGAGATATAAAACAGTTGGTGGTTGGGTATGGTTAAGACTTTCTTGAGGGAAAAATTCTCTATTCAAATCCCACTGATACCAAAAATCCAATTATGTTAAGGAGTGGTGTGGTGAAATAGTAACTTAGCCAATAACAAATCTATTAGTCAAACGGTTCTTCCACATAACCAACCAACAAAAAAAGTGTTTATAAATTCAATTTTATAAATTTTAATTTCTTTTTTCAATTCAATTTTAAAAACTATGCTTCCAAGTTTATCTCCCCAGGTAGTGACAATCCAGCAGATGCCTCTGCCCCCATGGTGGGTATCCTCACTATCCCCTATATAAAACATATTCTGGATTTGTAATCGATCCTCATAGACTCATGGGATATAATGACATTGCATTGCAAAATTGAGTCAACCAAACTACTGCTACATGATCTGATCTGTAAATACGACTATATTTGACTAAATAGTATATTGAATGTTATCATAAATATGGCTAAATTGTATTTTGAATGTTTATGCGGATAGGCATATATATGTTAGAATATTGGGGTGGACTACTATCTATGTTTTTTCATCTACCCACGAGAATGAGACAAGTGTACTGTCCACATTGATTATATGAGTGTCGTCCAAAACTAATAATTAATAATTTCAACAAAATAAAAAATAATTTAATTAACATGTAATAAGTAGAGTTAGTGATAGTTGTAAAAATTAAAATGAATCTTCAACTATTAGATTATTAGATACAATTGCTAGCTTAGCTCCATCGATTATTAGATACAACTATTAGCTTAACTTCAACTCTAATCAAAGTTATATTGGATAACTATTAGCTTAACTATTATATGCAACTATTATGTTAACTCCAATGATTCTACAATTATTAGCTTAACTACAACTCTAATTACTTATGGCTTAGTCCAAGTGCATTTGGCATCTAGGAGTCTAGCTAATGTGCACTCATGTAAGAGTCGAAGTCCAAATAAAATAGTTCAAACTCTTAATAAATTCCTCTAAACTCGTGTGATAACTGCACTTAGTGGCATGGTATTGTGCAACTCATGTGACACTCGAACTCAACCTACCAATTGGGATTCCACTTAATGTGCATAAGGCTTAGTCAAACTCCATTTGGAAACTAAAAGTCACGATAACTCATAGCTCTTTTTTTTAACTACAATAAATTTATATTAACTTAACTATTAGTTTAACTCCAATAATTCTACAACTATTAGCTTAACTTCAACTCCAATTACTTATCGCTTAGTCCAAGTGCATTTGGAATCTAGGAGTCTAGCTAATGTGCAATAATGTACGAGTCGAACTCCTAATAAAATAGTTCAAAAACCTAATAAATTCCTCTGAACTCATGTGATAACTACACTTAGTAGCATGGTATTGTGCAACTCATGTGACACTTGAACTCCACCTACCAACTGGGAGTTTAGTTAATGTGCATAAGGCTTAGTCAGGATAACTCAGAGCTCTTTTATTAACCACAATAGATTTATATTAACTTTTAAATTAACTATTACTTGATCGAACTCCTTATAAACAATTATAAAAAATAAGAAATAGCTCATGTGATAACTGAACTTAATGGCATGGTTATCTGTAGTCCATGTGACAGTTGAACTCCATCTAGCAACTCGAAATCGAGTTAATTAGTCAAACTGCATTTTACAATTGGGAGTTGAAGTAAAGTGCGTGTGATAGTATAGTTCCTAATAAAATCCTTTGAAATCCTAATAAATTCCTCTTAACTCATGTGATAACTGCACTTAGTGGCATGGTAATGTGCAACTTATGTGACACTCTAACTCCACCTACCAATTGGGAGTCCAGTTAATGTGCATAAGGCTTAGCCCAACTTCATTTAGTGGCATGGTAATGTGCAACTGATGTGACACTCTAACTCCGCCTACCAATTGGGAGTCCAGTTAATGTGCATAAGGCTTAGCCCAACTTCATTTGGAAGCTAGAAGTCAAGATAACTCAAAGCTCTTTTATTAACTACAATAGATTTATATTAACTTTTAAATTAACTATTAAATACAACTATTAGCTTAACTCCAACATGATGATACAACTATGAGCTTAACTTCAACTATGAGCTTAACAACCACAACTTAAGTGGTTTTTATGTTAGATTAACTATTAGATACAAGTAATTGACACATTCTTTAGGTAAAAAATTTATAACTATTAGGTTAAGTCCAATGATGATACAACTTTAACTTAACTTCAACTCCAATCACAAATTTTAATTGAAGTGCAATGATTGATATATTAACTTTTAAATTAACTATTAGATACAATTATTACTTTAAATCCAATGATTCTACAACTATTAGCTTAACTTTAACTCTAATAGCAATTATATTGGATAACTATTATATTAACTATTAGGTTAACTCCAATCATGATACAACTATTAAATTAACTTCACCAGTGATATATTCGGCCTATTCCAAACATATTAATCTTATTAATATGGTTGGTGCTAGTACTATTGAATGTTATCCATAAATATGGCTAAATTGTAATTTGAATGTTAAAATTTTGATTTCTTTGACATATCCATAAACCAAATTGATTTAAATAAATTTTAATGTTACCTAAATCTGAAATAGCTTACTCTTTAACATCTTCCATCTCATTATCCATCTTCCATTTGTGTTGATCTACCCAGTGGATTGGGGCACTGTTAGCATTCATGTACCCGGGTTCGTCAAAGCCAAGGAGCGATGTTATCTATCCATGGCACGTTTTTCTTGGGATTTTCCTCTGTGTCATGGCGATTATGACAGCAGAGACAAGAATCCTGGAAAAGCTAGCGTTCCAGGCGTTTATGGGCATGGACCGCTTCAGCCCAGAGGCCATGCTTGTCAACTCTACTGGACTTGTTATTCTCAATTTTGCAATGTTGGTTGTTCTATCCACCATTCTACCATGAAACCCTACAGGCAGAGTATTATTTATGTATAGACATACTCATGAACATTTGTGCAAGACTTTTTGTAATAAGATCCTTTGCCATATATGGCTGGCATGTATTAATATGTAAAGCTGTTTGAAGTTTAAGTGAGCATAGAAGGCATGTAGTAATATGTAAAGCTGTTTGAAGTTTAAGTGATGCTGATGCTGCTGGAATTCAATAGAATGATCTATCAACAGGAACAGTTGCAGAAAATCAAACAGCATCTCTAATCTGTTTGTTTGATTGCGCATAATATTTCAGAGATGATGGACTGTTTGAGGTAAGAATACATATGGGATTTCCACGAGTTGCAAACAAACAGGAATTATGCTTAGAGTTTGAAATGATCACTACTTTCATATAATTAGAAGAGGTGAGAAAGATTGTTTTAAGTTTGGTTTTGTAATTTTTTTCCACGATGACAACATGAAACAATTGAATTTTAGTAGAATATGAAATGAAATTGTTGATCTTTGGGAGGCCAAAATGGATAGATATTTATTTTGTCTTTACAAAATAGGGTGATATGTTAACATAAGGTTTGAAATGTAAATTTTAATTGTTAAAGATAAAAATTATTTTCTCACTAACTTAATAGGTATGTTTTTTTTTTAAACTTATATATTTATAATTTGCAAAGTTTATTTCTACATATTTTATAAAAATAATTTTTAAAGTTTATTTATATATATTTTACTATATGCAAACTCTTTTAATAAAGAATCAATAATTTTGAGAGGTTTTTTGAAACTTATTCCATTGTAAATAAGAACTTTTTTATATTTTACAAGTTTATTTATAAATTTGATGTATGAAATTTAAGCATATTGATTTCATATTATATTTATTTGTTGCAAATAGTACTATGTTTGATTTTAACAAATGAGATTAAAAATAATTAAATAAATAAATAAAGATTGAAAAAATTAAAAAGTAGTAGATAAGTAATAAAGAAAAAAAGAAAAAAAAATTCTATATAAAAAGTAGTAGATAAGTAAGATTTAAATAAAAAGAAAGAAAAGTATATATTTATATAAAGAATAAATTATATAAAATAAAAGATAAAGAAAAAGAAAAAGAAAAAAAACAAATATAATAATAATAATAATTAAAAAAGAGTTAAAAAAATATGTCAAGCAAAATAAGAGATTATATATATGGAAATTTGGAAACCATGTTTGAAATATAAAATACATGGAATTTAAATTTATAAAAAGTAAACTTTTACAAGATTAATTTGGATTTAAAATAAATTTGTAATAATTAATAGAATTTTATAAAAAATTGTAAATCTCATCTTTTTTTTCTTTTTTATCTTTATATTATACATTTTAAAAGTTTATTTTCTCTTTTATCTCTATATTATAAATTTTTAAATATTTTATTTATTTGTTTTAAGTTTTAATTATAATCTATTTCTTTATACAAATTATATTATTTCTATTTTTTATTTGTAAAAAAAACTATAAACTCTCATTTATCTTTCTATTAAGTTTTAAATATTCTCATTTATCTTTTTATTAATTTTTAAATATTTTATATTATAATATTTTATTTGTTTGTTTTAAGTTTTAATTATGGTTAATCTCTTTATGTATAATTTATAATTATATATTATGTCTATTTTTTTATTTGTAAAAAATCTACCATTTTTATTTCAAGGATCTTCTTTTATATTTCTATTCACAATTTTATAAACAATACATTGTATTATATTATATATATATATATATTTAGAAGGAAAAAAAAAAGTAATTATGTAATTTAATTTCATGAGTACATTAGATTCACATAAATGTGAAATGTTTTTTCTAAATATGGATCTTTGATGAGACTTCTCAGTCTTCTTTCAAAAATTCAATAAAAGTTCTAGCATCTTGCTCGTGATTACAATAAAAATTATACATAGAATATGCTCGTCCGAGTAGAAAAACATTTGCTAATATAAAAATTGTATTGTTCCAAAAGTATCACCAAGTGAATACCGTATGCCTATAAATAACAAAAAAGATTGAATGCAGAGATGCTGAAAAAAAAGTTGTGATGGTGTTTAGTCAATGAAGGGCCTATGGCAGTATTTCTGGGTCACAACCTCCCTGAACTCCTTCACTTTCCATGTCCCCATAGCCATTTGCATCCCTTATTTAGAGGCTTGGTCTGCCTTTTGGTTATTTTCCCTGTAAACATGACGATAGGAAAAATAGTCAAAACCAAGAAGGACCTCCTGAATTGAAGATAATAAATTGGCAAGTCTAAGATTCCTGCATTGTTGAATGCCTCTTGTCCAATTAATCACATTCATAGAGTCACCAAAGACATTATTATTTCTGCAACCTTTCTTTTCTGCAAAAATTAAAAGAAGTTTGAGGCTCATAAGTTCAACAAAATTGTTTGTACCCTCCCCTAAACCAATAATAAGTTCAAAGAAGTGTGAGTCGGATAGAAATAAGAGATCTCCTCCCCCACAAAGATCATTCTGTGCCGCCCCATCAAAGAAACCCCACGGGTTCTCCTTATCTATCTCTAGATCAAGAACCTCTCTCTCTCTTACAGCCCTGATGTTCTACGGGAAGGTTGTAATGATACCTATAGTCAATGCACTAGTGATTTCAGGAGTGCACACTTTATCATGGAATATAAGAGAGTTATGGGCCAACCAACACCCCTAGATAACCAAAAGAGGTAGAGATTTGTATTTTTTCTAAGCTGTAGTAGCCCACTTGGTCTCCCATGCTTGGTTCACAAATAGTTCTTCCCACCGACAGGGAAATCCCAGTATTCTCGAGCATTCCAACCACACCTCTTTCATGAAAGGGCAGTTGAGAAAAAGATGTGTGCATTATTGCAGTTCTAACTTGCACAAGACACACCAACCAGGCCCCTGAAAGATTCTTTTCTGAAGAATGTCTCACGTAGGGACATTGTTTTCCAGTACACACCACATAAAGAGTTGGGTCTTTGGAGGGAAATTGAGTTTCCACAGTTTCTTCCACCACCACAACTCTTCCCTTTGGATACCATCTGCACTAAGATTAATGTAGCCTTCTTTGGGAGTATAGAGGCCTATTGGATCAATGTCCCATACAAGTTCATCGTCCCTCTTTTATATTTATATTCACAATTTTATAAACAATATATTATATTACAAACATATATACTAAAAAACTATAGACATCTACAAAGAAACTATTTTCAAGAAAAAGAAACTATTAAACTCTCACATACTTCAATTAGAAATTCAAAGAAGATATCAACTTGTAAAAATAAACCTATATCCAGAGGAATTTTCAAGGATACCTCATCATTAAACTCAAGTGTGTAGATATATACACTAAAAATAATATTATAATATACATTAGAGGAAATTTCAACTCAAAATGGGCCTCCTAAAAAAATTTAATAAAATAATAGTTAAAATAATAAAACAATATTTAATAATTTTGGAGGAAGAAAAGAAAAAAACTACTTTTTTGTTTGAATTTTTGACAAATATCCCCGTGTTTTTACTCAAATTTAGATCCGGAGAGCTTGTTGGATGTGGAATTAAATTTTGCATCCAACGAGCACCCACTCGACATACTTTTGACGGACCCCGCTACCCCAAAAATAAGAAATACCTGAAAAACGTGATGATGATGTCAGTATCATGTTTTCTTACGTATTTCTTGTTTTTAGGGTTGCGGGGTCCGTCAAAAGTATGTCGAGTGGGAACTATTTGGATGCGGAGTTTAATTCCACATCAAAACGAGCTCTCTCGATCAGAATTTGAGTAAAAACATGGGGAGATATGTCGAAAATACAAACAAAAAAAGTAGTTTTTTTATGATACCTATCCCCAAATTTATATTAAGGAGTGTTTAAGACCTATACAGTATTTCAAATTTAATGCAATTTCATTCGCTAACACATGATGACATGGAATCTAAATTTGGGTTAAAATGCCCATTTTGAGTTGAAATTTCCTCTAATGTTTTCTGTTGGAATTAAAGCCCTTTTTTCTTTGTTCAAAATTATTTGTTCTTTTACTCTTACATTTAGGTATGCCTTCTTTTTCATTTTTGCTTTGTTCATAACATAAATTAGCTTTCCTCATTGTCTCCTCAAGGGCTTTTGGATTGTTATATTCAATTCTGTCCTTGAAGCTAATAGGTAAACAACTTAAAAACCTCTGTATCTTAGGATTTTCATCTATAATGTAAGGTACGTAGCGTAATAAACTTAAAAATTTACTACTTAGTTCCTTCATTGACATTGAACCTAACTTAAGATCGTAAAATTCCTTAGCTCTTTCTTCATAATACTGTTCAGATCAAAAATTTCTTTTAAAGTATTTCTTGAAAGTCCTCCAAGTTACTTACTTTTTTTTAATGTTTTTCAGTCTTTTTATATCCTGCCACCATATATCATCTTTTCTCGTTAAGTTATAGATTAACCATTCTAGCTTTTAGCCTATCTGAGTAATTATAGATTTGAAAGTACTTTTTCATACTTGACAGCCATGCCTCGTGTAACATACCCAAAACTGGAAAATAAATATTTATTATTTATTTAAAAAAAACATTAAGTTAAATTTATTGTAAAGTTTTATGACCAAGTTGGTCAAGGATGACTATAATTAAAGAATTATTTATTTGGATAATTAAAAGAAGAGACACTTATCCAAGGGAGACTGTTAAATGAGTGTTCACTAACCCACTAGGAGGAATGAGCAGCTGTAGAAGGCTGGTTGACAAGTGGCAGCACTAGCATTTCACTTTCTAGTTGTTGCAGCAACACAATCCCTAAAAAAATGGTCATGTTCAGTGAGAGGGGGAATGAGCTGGTGGCTCATTTAATTCCAAAAACTAGCCCAAAGAACTAGGAAATCTTATAAATACCATCAAATTGAGTATGAGGCTCACTACTCATTTTGTTTTCTAAATAAATGAACCTTGTGACTATTGCAAACTGAAATGTCAGGCATACAAGGAATTTGATGAGGGGATAGCTAAAGTGGAATTGTTGAGCTAAGTTTGCTATTGAGTGCTAAGTTGCAGCAAGTTGTTGTGTGGGATATATTCAGAGATATTCGTCCTAGTGGTTCAATGAATAGGCTCAGGGGTCCTAAGCAAGTAATTTGGCTGCTTCAAGAGACAGTTGGGTGGAATGGTCTCCCTTGGGTGTTTGTTCCCTTCTGCATATTATCCAGGTTTAACTGTTCTTTAATTTTGAATCTGTATTTTTATTTGGAATATATTCAGTAACTTTAAATAGAATGATTGGATATGTTATGTACTCTATATCTAGAAGTTGTTAGAAGAATTACATTTCTGTTTATTCAAGTTAAAAGTTAAATCTATTGATTTAGTCATTTCTATAAAGTATTCTCTTAGTCTAAATAATGTTCTTCTTTCCTTTGGATGTAATCTTTCCAGTATTTCTACAATATTGCTACCTTAGTTTATACAATTACTAAAGTACTAGTATTAGAGGTATTTCCTCTGTTAGTATAGGTTTTAAGTAATTAACTTTCCTTATAAAGGAATTTGTCACAAAGATCATGATAGTATATTTATATCTAATTACAAGAATTATAAGAATAAAAAATAGTAATAAAGATAAAACTCTTAGATAGCTCCTTAAACTAACCTACACAGTGCATATTTCTAAATATATAATGGTCTGAACCTGTAATACAAAAAAAATATATGTATAGATGTGGTTATGCACAGTTCCAAGCTTTATAGATTTTCAACTTCAAACTGGGATCATTATTTTAAACCATTTTTTTCAGATCCAACCCTAGATACATAGGTAAGAAAATAGTGTAATCCAATTAATAACTGCTTTAGGTTTCAGATCTTATTAACACAGAATTTCTTGGAATACCAAATCGAGATTATCGACAGGCTGTAGCATTGGCTACAGGCTGTAAGAAAAATTGGCATTGTTATCTGTAGCTTAGTACTTACAAATTTAAAACCTATCAGGCTTAGGGATTATATTTTCTTTTGTTTTAAAAACAGTCTTATCAACTGAGAAAGCAATGTCGGACAGTCAAAATAACCTATTAATGGTTTCATAATTTGAAACAGAGTTTGTCCTTACGGCTTCTTACCCAAGAAAGAAACAAGATAAGCATAGGCATGAACCACATATTATCCTTACTGAACCCTTTTTAAGGACAAATAACCACTTTTCAAAGTCACAATTCAATGGTGAAATGCTCACGGGTATTTTTACAAATCACCAAAACCTTGCTAGATGTTTATCTGTGACAGTGGCCTCACAACCCTATTGATTTATAAACTAGAATAACATCAAAGGAGTTCTCACGATCTAAAATCGTTAATATTTTTTTATAAGTTTTTTTTTTCCAAAACCTGCTAGCTATCGAATGAAGGAAAACGACTTTAATATCCATGACATATATGGAAATGCCTCACATGGTATAACTATCGCTATCAAAGTTAAAACCATAATAACTCATTTTGGCAGTGGCTTGAGTGGCCCAGTATTCCTCTTTCCAAATTAAGTGTTTAGGATAAAATGCCTCACAACACATACATTATAGTCTTACAAAACCTCACGACCATATTTTTAGGGTTTTATAAAAATAAAAATAAAAACCTCAAATTACTTTACAACTGAGTTTGCATCAAGGAAATCAATAAGTAACGACTGATTCTTATACTATTATATCAATCAAATAGAGTGGTAGTCCACATTTTTTTAATAATATACATAACTCCCACATTTGTAGGCTATGTGGCAACAAAACGAAGCTACAACCCCACTTTGCCATGGTTTTAAATATTAAAGTATTCATGGGTCTTTAAACTATACGAAAAACCTTTGCTTGTTTCAAATAACATTAGAAATAATTGACAATGGCCTTATGGCCTTTATCAAACAATTACGACAGTAAGAGCCTCACGACCTTATTGTTTCCAAATATTTCACAAATTGTAAACAAGACTGAAAACCAAATAGAGCACATCCATTATTAAAGCATACATAGTCGCATGGATAAACGAAGAAAACCGAAGTTACAGTTTTATTAAATTAAAGCATGTAGTTATCCAAGCCCTCATGGGGTCCTTCAAAATTAAGTAATTATCCACAGAGACAGTCGTAGACTGTTTTCTCTCAAACCCTTAAACCTTGTCATAACTTCAAGTTATCAAAACATAAGTAACACAATCCATCAACATCACTGTCAAAAGGATTTTCTAGATGTGTAAACTAAAACCTCATGGTTACCAAAGAAAATATATCACTTTCACATTGACGAGCAGTCACAGGGATGAAACCCCAATGCTACGAGGAAAAACCCACAACAAGACACCAAGTGTTGGGTCCACAAAGCCATAAAAATTGAAGCCATAAGTATTACCGGTTGCAAGATCTTCTCAGCTAGTCTCTTTCCAAAACCCTCATCACAAAGAGACAACCTAGTAATATCCTGCACATACATTGTTCCGGAAGTTAAAAAATATTTTCATAAATCATGTACAAAGAAAAGGGAAATAGTAATGGCAGTGCGAAAGGAGTTTTACCTTTATCGACATTCTTAACTCTAACCAGAGTCACCCAAACAACACCAAAACGAGGAATACAAACTTCTTCAACGAACACTTCGATCTTATAAAGGTTCAAAAGGTGTTGGGGGCCAAGTTTTATGGCTCCTCAATATCTGGTTACAGACAATAGAACAACGAGGTCGAGCAGCCAAATGCCCAGTGCAAAAATGAGAGAACAATTAACATTAACTAGAACCCCATTGAAAATACAAACGCAACAATTACGACACATTAAGACCCTAGGGTTTTGTACCCTGTCCTTTTCCCTCCAACTGGAGGTTTTAATGAGACCACATGGTCTACATGTGGAAGTTTTTATGTCATGTCCTTTGCATATTGATTTCACTGATATTTTTCCAAGGGTTATTCCTTTAGTTACATCATAAATAAAAACCAAAACTCTATGCATATTGGTCCCCACTTTGGAGCTTATAACATATGGTAGTGTAGAGGGTTATTGTAATACTTGCGATATCTTTTATCCAAGGTGGAGACTTTCAAGCATATGTCATAGTTTAGGTATATATTATATGTTTTGGTTTTAACTTTTGCATGCCAAGGAATAGATAGGGTATAAGTATATAGTATAAATATCAAAACTAGGATAAGGTTTAGGTTATTTCCCAAACCAAGATGGATCACCTTTCCTTATCGCTTTGTTGCTTGTTAGCGTGGTTTGTTCCTCAAAAAAATTTAAGGGTGATCTCATCCACCTACGCAAAGGGAAAAGAAGGCTCATGCATTAGTCATAATGACTAAGTAAGACTATGACCCTTTTCTTTAATAGCTCATGAGTCAAACACAACTGAAGGAAAGAAAAGCAACCTGAAGGAACGACAAGCAATTTCATTTACAACTTTGTAACCGAAAGAGTCTTTAAAAGCGGTTTTGTCACATAATAGTTTCAACCAGATTGTATGACATAATATCGACAAAACGGTCATAAACACTAACATATGGCACATAAATATTGCATTTATTAATAAAGCCATGATCATTACAGCAGAAGAGTTATGAAGTATAACATCTCTCATAATTGTTTCCTAGGAACTTTTAAAGTTACATGCAGTAAATATTTTTATTTATGAAATTTAGGAATGTTAGAACTCGGCTTCTTCTCCTTTTTCCACCTCACAATTAAAAATAGGGGCTTTTATCTTCTTAAACTCTCCTGAAATTTCTTCATAAGGTTTATATTTTCTGTTTTTAGGACTGATGTCGCTATCACTACTTTCACTAGAGTATTTATGTTTTTCTCTGTGTGACCTAACTTTCATTCCTGAAGAGGAATTATGTTCCGATTATCAAAAAATTTCAATTTATTACCTTTACGCTAGTAGGATATACTTCCAGATTCATATTCATGTTCTTTTCTTTTATCCTTTCCTTCTTTATGTAAGTTATACAGCAGTATCTGATTTAATTCTTCCTGTGCTCTTAGGATCCTTTCATTATCTCCATTAACCGTATGTAATTCAGCCTTTAAGTCTTTTACAGTTTGAAGTAATTTAGATGGTTGATTATTTAGTTCCACATATATATTATCTAGATTAGTATGATGTGATCCATGTAACTGTAATGTCCCCATTTTAAATAATTGCATAGTATGAAAATTCCACCAATCATACTAGTTCCCTATGTTGGGTGGAAACATTTGAAAGATAATAAGGGAGCTAATAAATGGTGTTTAGACATTAGAAGGAATAAATATTTATTTAATGGAGTTAATTAAATGAATTCAAGTGAAAAATGAAATGTCCTTGGAGAATGGAGACACATGGAGACTATGGGGACCACTCAAGCTAGAATTCCTATGTTAAATGACATCCTCCTCTTGCAATCTCGAATCTATGGGAAGCCTAATGTTTTTGGATGGATTATAAGGTTAATATACTTGTCAATATATTTCATAGGTATAATTTTGGATGAATTGTAACTTACATGGGGAGAGGAAGAGCCAAATGGGAGTTTCATGGTCACTTGGCTAGATTCCCCTTACATTTATGACATCTATGACACCAATGATGGAGATTCTATGATAGTTATGACACAAGTTAGATATGAAGGCTGAAATATAACATATATGACATTTAAGATCAAAATATACCATCCAATAGAGCTCTCATGTGATTTTTGGAAGCTCAATGGGATCCTACTCAAATTTGGGGAAGGTGGAAGGCTAGGAAAGAGGGGACACATGTCAATTCATGAGCACACACCCTAATTCAACTTGGATTGAGTTTGTGTATGTATTAGGAACCTTATAAGGCTAAGGAATTTTATAAAATATAGGAAGCAACCAAGATAATGTCCTTTTTATCATTTGTGGAATTTCTTGTTGTGAAGAGAGAGAGCTAGTGGATGACTAGTTCATGCCTTAGCCAATTTGGAGGGTGAAAGATCCCCATCCTAGTTGGTGTTGGGAAAGGCCTATCAGGTTTTTCAAGGAGTTTCAATGGATTCTTAGTTATAGGTACAAGCTATAGAAGCTCATGGACACATCAAATTTCATCTTGTTCTTCCTTTCATCTCAAGTTTTCTCACCAGATTTCAACTCCATGGAGTGAGGCGCACTTGGTGAGATATTCATCTATTTGAGGGAGATTATCTTTCTCTAGTATTTTGTATTCTGATGTAAATGATATTTTATTTAAGTTCATAAATATCTTAGTTCTAAATTCCAATAAATCTCATGTATTATTGCTCAATAATGAAGAAACAGTGCAATTTCCCCACTACCTTGCTGTAAACTCTTGTAATCTTGATGAATTCAAATGGATGTGTAAAATATTGATGATTTATGAATGAATGGACTGTAATTAAAGCATATTATGTGTTTCATGTTCATTAAATTATAATGTTTGGCCATTGGGTCGAATTGCATAACCATTGGAGCAAACTACACCTCATTTCCCCAAGGGTCCAAAACTAGTTTTTTATATCTGATTGAAAGAAGTGATAATAGCCATGGGAGGTCATTTGGTTATGAATATAAGTCTCTGATAATGTATTATAAACATCCCATGCTTAAATTTTATAATTTTAGTGTGTTTATGCACATTTGGGAAGCCATTTCTACCACTTACCCAAGGGGAATTTGAGCCCAAAATTGCCAATAAAATCCTCTATCTTGTTCAGAATTTAGTACAGACTTTCATAAGTGTTTGGAGGTCCAAAACACATCCTTGAAAATAATAATTAAGTTCTTATATCATTCATACACCTTCTCTAAATATTTTGAAGCAATTGGGCTTATTTGGAGACCAAGACACTAAAACTAGTCAAGAGCCAAAATTGTGAAAAATTTGGAAAATTGAGCATTTTGGTAAAAATTAAAAAAAAAGGTCATTAAGTGGTATCAGAGCTTGATATTGGAACCTGATGTGGTATGATATTTATGAGCACAATAATTCAGGGACCACCATTATATATTTAAACCCAAAAGTGCTTTTGTTGAAGAGGAAACTATGACTAGGGATGAAAAGGGAACCTCATATGATGCTGAGGAGCATATAAAATTCATGGAACCTATATTTGAATACATGACCAAGAATATTATCAAAGGATTTGAATTGTTGGCTATCCAAAGTTGGGAAAAATATATTGATTTTAAGAAAAACCAAGGGGGAAAATGCATCACCTTGCTTGAAGGAGCAAAAGGAGGAAACCCATGAACCACCTAGTTCTGAAATGGGTGAAGTAGAAGAAGTAGTACATGAAGAGGATCAAAATTCACTCCCAAGTGACTTTGAAAAATATGAAGAGACATCACATGAGTATCAAGAATTTTCTATTGTAAATACAGAAGATGAACTTGAAGAGATCCAAACACTTGATGTGGTGGCAGAGGAACTTGAATTGTCTCTTGATGAAGGTTATGCAATTTTTAAAGAAGAACATGATTCCTCTACATTAGAACCAATATATGACAAAGGTTTCACACTTTTGAGGGATATGCATGATACCACCCATATGGATACTTCCCATGATGAAACTTCTGCACTTTTTTATCATTTGGGTGGGTTAGTTCATTCTCCTACATCCTACAATTCCATATTTTGCAACATTAGTCTCAATCAAATATGGGTGAAAGGGTTCTTTTTTATTATGCCACATGAGGAGTATGGAACTCCTAGATTTACTTTTTATGATGACATTGTTGGAGCACATTATTCTTCAAATTTTTAGCAGCATCCTTTGTTACTTTATGATTATACACATCTACATGGATGCACCTATGATATGCATTTGAGTCACTTGAAGACTCATGGTTTCTCTTGCTCAACACTTGGTTCATTTGATGTTGGAGGAACTTCATCCAACACTGGGGTGAATAGATTTATGATTGGAGAAATTTTTTGTTTCCAACCACATTAGAGGAAATTTGGGGTCTAAAATGGGCCTTATAAGAAAATGTGCCAAAATAAGTTTCTGTGAGTTGGAATTCAAGAACCAATAGAATTTCAATAAAATAAGTCAACCATAATGGTTGAATTGACATATTTGTCATTAAAAAAAACTACTTTTTTGTTCGTATTTTCGACATATCTCATTGTGTTTTTACTCAAATTTCGATCGGGAGAGCTCATTGGATGCGGAATTTGATTCCGCATCCAACGAGTACCCACACTGCATACTTTTGAGGGACCCCTCTACCCCAAAAACAAGAAATACCTGAAAAAAACGTTTTTTCAGGTATTTCAGGTATTTCATCATCATCACGTTTTTTCAGGTATTTCTTGTTTTTGGGGTAGCGGGGTCCGGCCAAAGTATGCAGTGTCGGTACTCGTTGGATGCGGAATCAAATTCCACATCCAACGAGCTCTCCCGATCGAAATTTGAGTAAAAACACATGGAGATATGTTGAAAATACAAACACAAAAAGTAGTTTTTTTCTTTCTTCCTCCAAAATTAATCAATATTATTTTATTATTTTAACTATTATTTTATTATTTTCCTTAGGAGGCCCATTTTAGACCCCAAAATTCCTCTAATGCATACTTTTTTATATCTTTATGATCCTCTCATTCATGGATGTATGGGTGAGACTTCTTTGAGTCATTTGAAGTCTCCTTGTTTCTCTTGCTCATTATTTGGTTCAAATTTTAGTGGATATTATTCATTCACTTCTTGATCCAGATTTATGCAGGAACACAACAGAATACACAAATAACCATAGAAACAAATATTCAGCAGAAATAACACTTCACTTCATTAATCAAAGAACTGAAACTTGTTTACATATGGAATTGAAACTAGCTAGAGTGTTGGTAGCTTATCTCTGAGAAGAGATGTGGCGGCTACATGCCTCTGAACTCTATATTAAAATGAGGTGCGAAGGCCTATATATTGTTGAGAAACAATGGAAACCCTACACATCCAAAAACCTAACCCTAGGAGGTGAAACGCCAGAACGTGGGCCCCATTGGGTAACTTGGTACATCAATTTCCTGGGGTCGTAACTTTGGCATACTACCTCCGTTTGACGCGCATGATACATCGTTAGAAATATATATTCAAGGACTACGTCCAAATACAAAAAATATTATGTATAGAATGGATGCATATTTTCCCGATCATTCGATGCCGAAAAAATGTCGTTTAGGGCCTCAAAATGGCTCCAGAAGTTTAGGACCCAAAAACTGCCAAAAATAGTAAATTTTTCTACAATTAAGGAAACTGAAAAACTGAAAGAAACAATGCTGAGGGTCCAAGTGGAATAGGTGGGTGGAAACCAATATCCTCTTGGATCATTGCTCGCCCCTTAGGAATCAATGGTACCCATTGCATTGAGTTCCTCCATGAGATGAGGAAACTTTTGCTGCACTTGGCCTCTAGTGAGCCACTTTCCCTGGTGAAGGAGTTGGCCTGCTTTGACAACTTGATATAGATGGATCTTCTGCTAGTGGGTGTTCTTGATCTATGTGTCCATAATCTGATCAGTTGTGGCTTGTTCCATGTAGTCAGGGTTTAACTCTGTTGGTGTGAGTTGTTCTGCCACGTTTGATGTGTCCAGTAGAGGTGGAAAGTAGGGCTGAAGGCAGTCCACATTGAACACTGGGTGCAGACCAAGGAATGGTGGAATAATGAGTTCAAAGGAATTGTCCCCGACATCCTTGGTGATAGTGTATGGCCCATATCGGAGTGGGTGAAGCTTGCAGTGGGGTCTAGCGAGGCGTTCCTTTTGCAAATGTAGCCACACTTTGTTGCCCACCTAGAAGTTGTGTTGTACCTTATGTTGATCATGCCGCTGCTTGTACTTAGCATTGGATCTATCCAATATGTCATGAAACTATTGGTGAATGTGCTGAATGTGCTCAATGAAGCTGTTCACCTTGGAAACTTCAGACTGGACATGAGTTGAATCAACCTGAGTAGCTACAAATGGCATGGCTACGCCAATGGGACATAGTGGCTGGAATCCCAAGCCCACCTAAAAGGGGCTATGGTCGGTTGAGCTGTGGAGAGCCTAGTTATAGCTATGTTTTACATAGGGTAGGCTCTCATCCCATGTGCATGGATTCTTTGAGTTTTACATGCGCAAAATGTGTACGATCATTCGATTGACAACCTTTGTTTGTCCATCAGTATAGGGATGGAAAGCTATGGAATTTGTGAGCTTGGTGTCTAGCATTGACCATAGGCTAGACCAAAATGTACTAAGAAACTTGTTGTCTTGATCTAAGATTATAGACTGTGGGATCTTAAAGTGTACCCACACTCGTTCAAAGAAGATTTTAGCAGTGCCTTATGCTGTGATATTCTTCTTGTAGGCCGCCATTATGGCCATCTTTGAGAATTTGTCGACAACCATGAACACACATTCGTTGTCATGCTTAGTAAAAGGAAGGCCCGACATGTAATCCATGGAGATGGATTCCCAAGGTAGACTAGGGGTATGCAACGGAGTATAGAGGCCTTGCTTCTTGATGGACGGTTTGGCAATGACACAGGAAGTGCATGATCGGATGTACTTCCCGATGTCCTGTCAAAGGTTCAGCCAATATAAATACTTCTACAGTACTTCCATTATTTTCTCAACCTTGAAATGCCCAGCAACCCGACTGTAGTGCCAGTGGTAGTACTGTAGAAGAATTTATATTGGCTGAACCTTCGACAGGACATCGGGAAGTACATCCAAAATGCCCAGTGACCCGACTGTAGTGTGCTTCTAAAATCATCTTAGCACGCTCTCTTGAAGGAACACAAAGGTATCCCATGTGACATAGTAGTGCATCCTGTAGGTGAAAATTTGGAACTTGGTTTCCCTCCAAGAGCATCCTGTATATGTGGCTAAATTCTGGATCGCTCTTGTAGAGAAGTGGCCAATCAGAGGTCTCATGCCCACAAGAGTTGAGCACAGTGGTTATCGCCACGATCGGTGGTTGGTTGAGGCAATCTGCAACATTATTGGTGCTTCCATTCTTGTACTTGATATTCAAATGAAATTGTTGTAGATATGTGGACCACTTCTGATGGCGATCATTCTATAACTTCCCTTATTTTTGTATGAACTTCAGGGGTTCATGGTCTGTGTGGATGATCGTATCCTTCTCCAAAATGTAATGCTTATATTGTTGGCAAGCCTATACAATGGAATACATCTCTTTGTCATAAGTGAGATATTTGCGCACTATGTCGGATAGTGTCTCACTATGATATGCCACTGGATGCCCTTGTTGAGTAGGGACTGCTCCAATAGCATAGTTAGAGGCATCTGCCTCGATCTCAAATGGTTGTTGCAAGTCTGGTAGTGTTAGCACTGGGGCACAGTAGAGGCGATGTTTCAATTCTGCAAATTCCTTCTGTTGAGTTTTCGACCAGAAGAATTTTTCTTTTTCTCCTCCCTTGGTGACTTGACTTAAGGTCCAAGTGATATGAGAGAATCCCAACACGAACTTGCGGCAGAAATTAACAAGACCTAGAAAGTTGCGAAGCTCTGTTAGAGTAGTTGGGGTTGGCAAATCCCAAATGACTTGGATCTTGGTTGGATCGACAAGTACCCCATACTCATTAATAATGTATCCTAGATACTGAACCTGGTTCATGCCAAAAGTGCACTTGTCCAAATTGGCACACAACTTGTTCTGCCGCAGCGTTTGGAGGACTCGTCGGATGTGGTGGAGGTGCTCTTCCCAAGTCTAGCTGAATATCATGATGTCATCCAAGTACACTACCACAAATGAGTTGGTGAAAGGTCGTAAGATGTCATCCATCAGTCTCATGAAGGTTGCAGGAGCATTCGTCATCCCGAAAGGCATGACCAACCATTCGAAAAGGCCCTCCTTGGATTTGAAGGCAGTATTTCACACATCGGTCGGTTCGATCGGTACCTGGTGATACTCGAACTTTAAGTCAATCTTGCTAAAATATTTCCCCCCTTTAAGCTGGTTTAGGAGGTCATAAATCTATGGGATCGGGTACCTATTCCAAACAATGATCTTGTTCAGCGCCCGATAGTCAATACAGAGTCTCCAAGTCCCATCCTTCTTCTGTACCAACACGATCGAGCTCCCACAAGGTGATGAACTTGGTCGGATGTGACCCTTCTGCAGCAGCTCCTAAATTCGCCTCTTGATTTCATCATTCTCCAGAATAGAGCATCGATAGATCGGTCCATTAGGCAGTGATGCACCTGGTCCCATCCTTCTTTTGTACCAACACAATCGGGCTCCCACAGGGTGATGAACTTGGTCAGATGTGACCCTTCTGGAGCAACTCCTGAATTTGCCTCTTGATTTCATCATTCTCCAGAATAGAGCGTCGATAGATCGGTCCATTAGGCAGCGACGCACCTGGGGTCAGATCGATGGGGTGCTTGACCTGACAGTGCAGAGGCACCCCTATGGGTGAGGTGAATATGTCTCGGTACTCCTCCATGACCTTGTCCATTTGTTGTTGTCATGCGGATGGGACCTATCTGGAGGTCATGGCCACAATATTCTTCTTGCCATGAGGGGGGATCATCAAGAAAACAAATTTCCCGGTTTTGGAAATGAGCTTACTGCATTGTTTTGCAGTAACCAAAGAGATAACGGCAAGAGGTGGTACCTCTGATATCCTGTACAACTTATTTCCCAATGTAATGATAACAGCATGAGGTCAAGACTCATATATAGCATGTTGCTTCCATAAGTATGGTTGACCTAATAATACATCACAAACATCAAGAGGAACAATATCACATGATACCTCATTGGTGAAGGCCTTGATGTTTTAGGGAAGGTGACACTGCTGTCTGACACAAAGATCCCCTCCTTGGTGAAGCCACTTGATGGTGTATGGCTACGGGTGTGCTGTGGTCAACAAGCCCAACCGCTTCACGACCTTTGCTGAAATGAGGTTCTTTTGGCTCCCACTATCGACAATGAACTGTAGCGGGGAATGCTTTACCCACATCTGGGAGTGGAAAAGACACTACTACATTTCGACCAAAAATCCGACGGCCGTATTGTCGGATTTTCGACACTTCCCTGTCGCATGTACGACACTATGATTTTTTTTTAAGCGTCAGAATCTTTTCGTCGGTTATCCGACATCGGTTTAAACTGTCGGTTAAGCGACACCTCATCTACCGTCGCTTAAATATAAGGTGTCGGTTAAGCGACAGAATATCTTCGACGGTAGTGAATTTTTTTTAATAAAATAACCTTCATTCCGTCGGTAAAGCGACATAATGGTCGTCAGATAAGCGATGGAAATAACGGTTAAGAGTCGGATAAGCAATAGGAATAATCGTCGCTTAAACGATGGCTATACAGAGTAAGTGTCGGATAAGCGACATAAAGAACCGTCGCTTAAGTGACGGATATCAAGAGTAAGCGTCGAATAAGCGACATCTAGAGCCGTCGCTTAAGCGACGGCAGTGATTTTTTTTTTTTTTAAATACCTCAAAAATACCTAGCTACAACACATGATAAATCCTTACAAAAGTAATATCTACTCCTAAATTCCCTGGAGGCTGGTATTCATACAATTCAAGAACCTGTTAATTGTAGGTTAAACAAATAAAATGACAAAGAAGAAAAGTAAAGCAAAGCAATCCCTGCTCTGTTATACCCAAAATTGCCAGTTTAACTCAACCCGAATCCAAAACTAGGTCAAATCTAACCAGAACAAGGCAGCATTGGCTTGCTACATCAGACTTAAGTCAAAACTTGTGAAACTTGACAATCTATGCAAACATGACAAGCTGTAACCAGGTCCACTCACCCGCATGCCTATGTAAACCAAGAAATCTCCAATCTTACCCATTTTTTGCAAATATCCAAGAAATTAAAGGCCAAACATGTTTCAAAACTGTTTAAACTTGAACAGCTTACTAGTTTAGATAGTAACGACTCACACAACCTAGAAGAAAACTTTACCCCTGAACCTAATCATTTGTTGGCTCTCAATACAACACCCTACGTAGCATATTTGGTTGACTCCAATTTGGAGAGCGCTGATAGCTCATCCGAAGGATTTGACAGCAATAATAACCTGCAGAACGTTCCAGAGAATAGCCACAGTCTGGTAGGTGCCGAGAAGCACAAAGAATTGATTACCAGCGCTGCTCACATCACAGAAGAAAACTTTACCCCTGAACCTAAAGCATATTTGGTTGACTCCAATTTGGAGAGCGCTGATAGCTCGTCCGGAGGATTTGACAGCGATAATAACCTGCAGAACGTTCCAGAGATTAGCCATGGTATGGTAGGTGCCGAGAAGCACAAAGAATTGATTACCAGCGCTGCTCACATCACAGAAGACATCTCCAACACAGCGTTTGCTAATCAAGTGGACTCTAGGACAGCGATGGTTAATTGCTGCTCCAGGAAAGTGAAGGAGTTGAGAGTTGATAACTATCTGCTAGAAAGGAGCCATGGTGCAATTGTTGCTGGTAAACTTAATGATTTGAGCGCTGCTCCCAATCTATCCAACAAAACCTTTGTCAACACTACAGTAAATTCAGACATAGCGTTGGGTGAGGACAGCGCCTCAAATTTTGATGTTAACTGTTCCAGCATAACACCAAAATTAAAATTAAACTCCAGCGTAGATATCATTGAAAGCCGATCTTCCAATATAATGAGGGGGGAGGTCAACGGAGATCGTGACATGAGCATTACTGGCAGCGCTCCATCCAACGACGAGATGCTGGTCTCCAGCAGAGCCTCGAACATATTTCATAACAAAGCCCTCTTGGTTCGTTGTCTAGGTAATGAGCCCAACTTAACTAGTATTGAGAGTGCCAATCCAAATATACAAAGGGATGGTTTGGACGGTATAGGAACCTGCAACACCGCTATTATAAACATTGATATACATACACAGGAACAGAGATTCAGTACCTCGGCGCACCAAGACCAAGCTGATGATCACATTAACGTACTAAACAAGGACGTCCTCCATCCTAATCAAAATAATGGGAACAACAACATCAAAATTGAAGGCAACAATAACCACAACCACAAGATTGAAAGCAACATTAACCAAAAAAGGGGAAACAACAACCACAAAAATGAAGGCAACATTAACCATAAATGCGCAACCAAAGATCCCAATAGGCTAGTCGTCAACCTCTCTACCGTTGAACTAAACATGCCTGCTAGAAGACTCCTTGAAAAAGGTCTTAATTTTTCCATTGCTCCAAGAAATATTCCTGTTGAAGATATCATTTGTAGCATTGAAGATAGCATTAGGCACCTTCCAGAAAACGAAGCCGAAGAGGTACGACAAGATTGCGCTATTACCCTAAGAAGAGCAAAACCACCAAGACCCAACATTTCCAGGGAAGAAAGCAAAGCCCTCAGAGAACTCAAAAAGAATGACTAGATTGTTATCTTGAAAGCCGATAAAGGAGGAGCTACGGTGATTCTCAACAAAGAAGACTACATTGCTAAGATGAAATCTCACTTGGATTCTAGTGGTTGTTACAAGAAACTTAACAAGAACCCCTTGAATCGGATCATAAAAGGAGTTAATGAAGCCATAAAGAAATCCTCCCTGGATGAGGAGATAAAGAAAAAACTCATTGTCTCCGATCCCTTAGTTCCAAGAATATATGGTCTTCCCAAAATCCACAAGTTTGGAGTTCCTCTCCGACCCATAGTAGACACCATAGGCTCACCAACCTATAGGCTCGCAAAATTCCTTGCAGAAAAACTAAAACCCTTAGTAGGAAACACAAGCTCATTCATTAAAGATTCCTCTTACTTTATTGAGAAAATAAAACACAGACATATGAAAGAGAATGACATTTTATTGAGCTTGGATGTAGTGTCCCTCTTTACCATGATTCCCATCAAAGAAGCCATCAATGTTATAGAAGATCTCACTGATCCCGAAACCTCACAACTAGTAAGCCTATGTCTCAATTCCACATTCTTTAGTTTTATGGGTGAACTTTATGAACAGACCTGTGGAGTGGCGATGGGTTCCCCTCTCTCTCCCATTATAGCCAACCTTTTCATGGAAAACTTTGAACAAAAAGCCTTGAATACTGCCAATCCAAAACCTGAATGGTGGTCAAGATATGTGGATGATACCTTCTTAATATGGGCCCACGGAAAGGAAGAATTAGACAAATTCATTGATCATTTGAATAGCCAAAATGATTCCATCAAATTCACAAAAGAGTTTAAAGAAAACAATGAGCTTCCTTTTCTGGATACACTAGTCATGAGGACACAAGAGGGAGGCATATCCCACAAGGTTTACAGGAAGAAAACACACACAGAACAGTATCTTCACGCCCTCTCACACCATCACCCAAACCATAAGTTGGGGGTTCTTAACACCCTTTTCACTAGAGCCCTAAGGATCTCTGATAATGATCACCTAGAATCCGAGCAAGAACACCTGCGCAATGTTTTTCTGAGCAATGGATATAACCTAACTCAAATCAACAAAGCCCTTGAAAGAGCTACAAAAACCCAGGAAAACAGAGCTAAGGCCTCTTCTAAAGAGAAGAAAGTTGGGGATCATAAGGCATTTCTCCCTTACATTCAAGGGACTACAGATAAAATAGCCAAACACCTGAAAAAGAAGAATATTGACTCAGTTTTTTCCCCACCTAATAGCATTAGAAAGTTACTTAGGTCAGTAAAAGATCCTGTTGACCCAAGTCTTAAAAAGGGGGTTTATCTCATTCCTTGTGAACGCGGAAAGGCCTACATTGGTGAAACAGGGTGATCCATCCGTACTAGGGTTAAAGAACACTCTGCAGATATTCGCCTTAATAGAACCCACAAGTCAGCCTTAGCGGAACACTCCCATAACACAAAGCACCCTATTAAAATCGAGGAGATGCAGGTGTTAGCCCAAGTCGATAACTGGTCAAAGAGGAGAATTAGAGAGGCTATTGAGATAGTGAAAAACCCTAAATGCTTAAACAGAGATGATGGCCTGTCCATTAGCCGATCATGGTTGCCAAACCTAACCAAGCTAAATAAGAATGAAAACCTTAAAAAACTTAAAAAACCTAAAAACTTAATTTAAGAAAGCTTGAAAATTAATAAAATCCTTACAATTAATAAAAATAAAAAAATAAAAATTAAAAATTAAAATAAAACTTTGAAATTAATTTTTGCCCTAAAATTTACCCTAAAAACCTAATTATTAAACTTCTAAAAATTTACCCCAAAAAAACCTAATTATTAAACCTTTATAAGAAAATAACCTAATTATTAAACTTCTAAAAATTTACCCCAAAAAAACCTAATTATTTAACCTTTATACGAAAATAATTAGATTTAAAGTTTAAAAAAATTTAAAATTAATTAAAATTAAAACTTTTACAAAATAAATTTAATTCCTTACTCAATTAATTTTAAAGAATTATAATATTACAATTTAAATATTTAAATATAATTAAATATTTTATTAAAAACTTTACATAATAGTTAAATAACTAAACTAATTAAATTTATTAAGCCTACATTAACAATGCTTTAAAATTAAAAAAAAATTAATTATTAGGTTAAAAAGCATTTTAAAAATTTGTAATAATAATTTGTTAAAATAGTTTTAATACAAAAAATTTCTAAGTTTATTAACCCTAAAAAATTTATAATTTAAGAATTTGTAACAAAACCCTAAAATTAAATCTACTTAGTAAGATATTAACCTTAAAATTATTAACCCTAATTTAAACCTTGGACAAAACAAACCTTGTCGACCAAAACAAACGTTGTCGGCCTTGTCAAACAAAAGTAACGATCTCTGTATTAATACTCCAATGAAAGAGGAACAATCTCCAGGCATCTCCTTGTCCTGAAGATGAACCACGCTTGGTTTGAAACGTCGACAATAAATCTTTTCACCGCAGATTCTCCATTAGATGCCATGAAATTTTTAGACCTTCATGTAGCATCAATGGCACAGATTTTGTGTTCATCTTCTAAGCATATTATCTGTAGGTTAGGGAATAGAAATTGTACTCATTTTCTAACCAATATTCAAGCATATGGGCACAGATTTCCACCAGAGATTTTTCATAATACAATTTTCTATATATTGTGCTCAGTTTCTACGCAAATTTTTTATACCTTGGGCACAGATTTTCACCAATATTGCAGATACGTTGTTTATAATGCAATTATTTTCTACCATACACCTATATAGTGCTCATTTTCTGAGTAAACTTTCTGGCACCACTGAACCAGGAAAGAGACAAAGATCAATAAAGTCCACGATGAAAGCA
>LPNX010384081.1:45259-71370 GCA_001517045.1 Pseudotsuga menziesii | reverse complement strand
AGTCATGGGTATTAGAATTTCATGAATCAATCACATCTATATATCTATGGTTTTGAATGGTTTGATCATTATCTAAAGTTGATTTTAGTACTTAGTTGTAATTAAAAAACCCTAGGAGACATTATGAATTATAATGACGACTTCACATTATCTGATTCATGAGTACGGTTTCCCTCCATATGTAAGCCTTATTTATTATCAATTGACAGTCGAGTTTATGGTTCAAGGCATGAATGATCGAATTGATAACGTATACTTATAGGGGTTTCAATGATAATAATATTTCTTGATCACTATGTAAAAGATTGAGATCACGTTGATAATTGATTTTGGTTTTATTCTTTTGACACCTATCAATTTAACTGACATTTGTTGGTTTAATGATGAAATCGTGTCATTAGAATTCAATTTCATAAATGACTGATAGCTATTTCCACTTATGGCGCCTGTACGAAGCTACCATTCCAGACTGTGTATTATCAATGCTTCGGTTATCAATCCCTGAATTGAATTACTTCGGATATGGAAGTTCAGTTAGAATTTGAAGTATTAACATAATGTTTTCTGAAGGATTTGGTTAGTTATGATTAGTTTATTCATTACTCATAGCACCAAAACGCTGGAATTTTTTCTCATTATTTCTAGATTTAGTTACCATGGCCAAATTTGGGGGTTCTCGTTCCTGTCATGTATGAATCAATTGGAGATTTGACAATTCACACAATGCCTTTCACTTAGATACCTATTCCTTCGATTTTCACAACCACATTCGTTTCAAACCAAAACTAGAGTTGCAGTGAGGAGACAATGGCTCCTCTCAGCCGATTCAATATTTCAGGGCCTGAGTTGGTGGAAGCTGATGAGAAAGTTGTTGTATTGTTCGAAAAAATAGGATGGGGTTTGTTTTTCAGATGTTTTAGTGGTCATAATGCAGAAGTTACCAAACAATTCGCTATGAGCTTGAGGGAGAATGTAGCTCAAATTGGGGGTTTTAAATTTATAATTGATGAGGATAGGGTTGTAGAAGCAACAAAGCTTCCTCAGACCGGAGAACGTTGGTTTAAAGGAGGAAAGTTCGATAAGAAAAGGTGTAGATCATTACTTTTACCCTTACCCACCAATGCAAAGTTAAAAGTTGTGGTTTCAGTTAAATTATTAAAACCAGAATGGCGAGCATCTTATGAAATCCTAGTCAGGTATGTCTCTTGTGACAGTCATCTCTCTCATCTTCATTATTACCATCTGCGATTATTATTAGTGTTGAAGGGTTGTAAGCTCAATATTCTTTTTTACTTGCTTCAAATCTTGAAGAAAATGGCACATTCAGTGCAAAGTACTATAGGCAACCTTGATAGGAGCTTGTTCCACCACGATCTGATTAAAATTCTAATCCAGCATCAGTTATATCTTAGCTGTAGATATTGGGATGAATTCTTGGTTGAAAATAAGCTAGGGTCAACACAGTATTGGCCAAATCCTCCTCCTAAAACTCGTAGGAAGCTTAAAGCTCCATTAAAATCTGAGATGGATGATATTCATAAGGCTGAGCTAGGGGATAGTAAATTACAGGAACCAAGTTCACCTGTAGATACTCATATTAGTAATGATGGTACCAATAAGGTCGATCCCTTTGATGTTGAAAAAAATATGGATCAATCTTTATTTGTTAAACGTTTCAGCACATCTGTAAAGGTGGATGGTAAATTGATAAATGATGGAAAAATTGTTCTGTTACTCATGAATTCATCTCTGATGTATGCACTCCTAAAAACCCTTGTGATGATTCTACATGAAAGATTGAACAATTAGCACAAGTTTGTTGTGATAGGAGAAGTTTTGAGCCAAAGGGATCTTTGTCTGTTCATTCACAAAGGTTCACTCGAAGCATGACTACAACACCTTTAGTCTCCATTCCTATAAATATTCAGTAGAATACTCGCCAATTGTTGTTCAACTCAAGGATGATGTTTTGTCTTTGATTCTTGAGACAACGCATATCAATAAAGCTATTACCATAGTGGAAAATCTTGAAAATTTGTTGGCCAAAAACAGTACTGATTCAAGTAAGTGTGAAATAGCACCATCATGTATGGATGCTTGTGAATCTGGCCTTGAGCCATCATGTATGAGCATTCCATCACCAGTTCAGGATGTAAATAATCTTGATTTTTTGTAGTCTGATGATACACTTCATGATCAGGATGAATAAACCCTTCAACAGGTTCTTGATCTGGTTTATGTAACCAAAATCGCAGAGTTAAAAAATGAATTAAAAGAATGTCAAGCAGATGCAGGCTTAAAAGATGAAGAAAATAAAACATCCAGGGAAGAATTATTAAATTGGGTGAATAGATGGAAAAATATGAATCTGAAGAAGAATCGATACAAGGAAGCCAAGAACTCAACGATAAAAACTAACCAACACTTGATTGAGCAAGTAAATCGACAGAAGCTGATGATCATTAAACTAAAAGAAAAATGTTCTGAAGCAAGAAGAGTAATTAGTTTACAAAACAGAGCTTGATGTCATTTCTCTTTTTGTTATGCTGGTTTATTTCTCTTTTTGACAGGAAATAAATCTTTAATGAGCACGCCTGCAAAATTGTAGATTTTGCAAGCATGCTTTTAATTTGTTTGATTTTATTTCATTTTCTGTTAAACATGGTTTTAATGAGAAATTTTATTTTCATATGTTACAGGTGTACATGGTATCGTTATGCTATAAAGAATATGTACATGGTATCGTTATGCTATAAAGAATATAGGCTATTTTTGTTCAACAATTGACATTTGTTGGTGCTTCTGGAAGGATTGGTTGTTCAAGATGGCCACGATTACAAATCAGTTCGTTTGAGCAGGAGATAATACAGGCTAGTCATTTAATTGACAGTTTTATCTCATAGGATAAATGTTTATGCCATATGTCTTTTGGGAGAAATTCGATGCAGCTAAATAGGGATATGATTCTTATTGTCTTTATTATAGCATTTATTAGAAAATGAAATGGGTTACTAGTTTGGCTATATAAACTAGTAATTTCGATGTAAATGTGGATGGAGTATCAGAAGAAAAACATAATTGAAATATCATTTCAGTTCTAGTTTTATCTCTTTACTGGAGTTTTACCTTCGGAGAAGGAGTGTGACTTAAGTTCTTAGACTGGTATCACTGTTCGGTACTATTTTTGAACACTTTTTTATATATATTTCAATATATCATCTTCTAGTTATACTTTGGTATAGTTATACTTTGTTATGATTGTATTCATTATCTGATATAATACTCTGTTAACACAATATTACTGTTTGAATGAGTATGTTACTATATTGAATCGATCAATATTTTTATTGAAAATTCGAATCTTAGTAATATACATATTTATGTTTATTTTGATTTCATTTGTATTTTACAATGTTTTCATTAAAAAATATCATCTTTTATTCAAATATTTAGTATTGATTATTGATTGTTAATTAATAAAACATTACAGAGAAGTTTAAAGTAGTTGTCTATTTTAATTTTTCTGTTATTGTGAATATATAGCAGCGTGATTTATTGTTAATGATTTAAATCATAATTATTTATCTTTCTGTTTACTTGAAATATTAATTAATAATTAATCTAGTATTTAAGTTGCTCTCAGCTGAGATAGAATAATTAGTTAATTTTAGTCTTAATATAGTCTATTTTAAAACTTTAAATTATATTTAACAGTTGTTAAATAGGATTAGATTAATTTTGTAATATTTATAATAGTCTTTGAATTAGAATATTTGAAGCAAAATCCTCAAAAATTGAAGACTTTCATTAAGAAAGCATTTTAGGATAACTTAGGTCTTAAACTAATTCTAGGGTTTATTTAAATAATAATTAGATTAGGATAAATTTTTACTGAATTTTAAATTCTTCTTAAGAGAAAAATTTAGTTGGTAGTAGGACCATAACCTGCGAGGTTTTTCCTTATTAAAATACACCGGGAGTTTCTCTAAGCAACATTTGTGGGCTTAATCTCCTTAGTTGGCCTATGTCAAAAAATCAGGCCAACATGTAGATGTACAGAATTGATGGATTATGTTGGACCCTCTTACAACTACAATGATTGGATGCGCTTGGTCCAATATACACGAAGTATGCGTAGATATGGGTTGTCAGTAAATTATATACAACTGAAAGACAAAGCTCAAAATAAAGGAACAACGTTGTACATTGACGGACGACCAAAAATAACTGGGAATATTGCAGGGTTTATAAACAGTACACAACCAGGGTCTACACTTAAGAAACCCAACTGCATATTTGATTCGCGTGAAGGAAACCGTGTCTTTGTATGTGCCATTAAATCAATTGCCTTTGGGGAAGAACTGCTTATTAATTACAATTTGAATCGTGTAGATACAAACACGGTTAGTATGGTTGTGGTACATCCAACAATTTACCCAACCTTTTATTAATTATTTTAACATCTATAGGATTTTTCGTTAGCATATAATTATAATTTTATATTATAATTTCTATGTTGACTTTGCAGGGAGGTGATGGGGGGCTCATCACCCCAGCAGAAGGTGAGAGGAGTACACGATCCGTGAGGCAACATGTATACATCAAAATGTTATGTTTTAAAATTGTTTTAGTGAATATTTTGGTTTCGTTAGGTAATTTTTAGTATGTTTTTTATGCAAGGTTCTCTCATAGGAACCTCCCTCATGGTAGATGTTAGTAGACCTGAATCAAGGTGGCATGTATACATCGATATTGCCATTGTAAAAATTTAGGATGGACAAATAGATCTGTTGTTATGTATTTTCATTAGTATATTCGGTTCGTTTATATAATCTTATCTATTTTCCATGTAGAGTATTGATCAGGGAAGCCAACCGGTTATTGATCAGCCGGCTGTAGCATCGGGGCAACGGGTAACCATGAATGTAATTCTACATTTGAAATAATTTAAAATCGTACACATGTATATTGTGTAGCATAATGTTTATTTTGTTATGTATTTTTTCATTTTTATGTTTGCGTTCATGATGATAATGTTGTCTACTTTTTTTGCAGGTTGATGATCAGGGAAATTCCCCAACTATTGATCAGATGACTGGATCCTCGAGGCAACCTGTAAACCTAAATGTAATTCCACATTCTAAATACTTCAAAATTGTACACATATAAAACATCTAGCATAATGTTTATTTTTGTTGTGTATTTTTTAGCTTTTACATATTGCGTTCATTGTGATAATGTTCTCTACTTTTTTTGCAGGTGGATGATCGGGGTGAGTCCCCAACTGTTGATCAGACCACACCTTTGTCTAGGGATCAGGTAAACCTAGATGTAATCCTATGAATCTATCATGATAGACAATTTTTGTTAATATAATTTTTTGTGCAGACTATTGCTTCAAAGACTAAGTAATGTTTTATATATTTATGTTGCAGATAGGGGATTCAGTTTATGAAACACCAAATCAACACTATTTAAAGTTTAAGGTCTCCTAGTTGATGGAAGATAATAAAATTAGTAGGTCTGCAGACCCATCGAGGGTGCTACAGAAGACCATGGAGAAACAAAATGAGGAACTAGTTCTTTTGACATTGACAGTTTCACAAACAAAAGAGATCAAATCAAACATTAAGTTGTTGTTACAGAGATGTCAACAATTCCAAGTAAGTTCTCGAATAATAATGTAAACTCATTTAGAACTTTATAATTTTTAATTTTATATGTTATTGAACTTATAATACAATGGTTTGTATTTACAGGAATTTATGCAGCTTTACAGTGGTGGTCAAGGCATTGTTGGTCCCAGTGACTAAACCATTCCATGTACACCACATACTGATCCCTTATTTTCCACTGAATAGTTGGAAACACGCTCTGTGACACCCCCGAGGCCAGCAGAGGGTGCAACCGATGCTGACCGACCCACAACAGATGCTCCAGAAGAAGGGGTGGATGCAGGGTTAGATACTAATGCTGATGCTGAAGCAGCATTTCCTGGATCTTCTTGTGTCACTAGCACTAGTTCAATAGTGACAACATTTTTGGTGAACAAAGAACTCGTTCCAATAAAGATAGAGAATATTCCAGGTGATTATATATTGTTCAATTTAGTTTTTATAATTTGTGTTTATTATACTGATAATATTTTTTAATGTTGACTAATGATGGCATTAATGCTTTGCTGGAAATGATGTATTTTATAAACATCTAAATGATTTGTCCTTGGAGATCTTTGGGCCCACCATCTGCACAAGGTGGGACAGACATGCAAAAGCATTAAAGTATGAGCTGACTAATCGTTTGGTTGGTCTGTTCGAAAAAGATACCTTTGATACATCGAAGGTCCTACAGAAGGCTGGACAAAATCTGAATATTTTCCGAGACCAGTATGGGGTTCACCTAGAAAAGAACCCTAGGTATGAGCGCCCTCCAATAATTCCATATAGGGAGTGGAAAGTACTGGTGGAAGATGGAAACGAGAAGGGTCTGAGAAAAGCAGGAAATATACCACCAGGAGTAGGGAGGTATGCAATACATTCCAAAATGTAATGGTAAGCCTTATTATTATTAGTTTTTATATTGAATTTGGAACATTTACTAACGTAATTCAACACTTGATTAGGCTGTCGGACACATCTAAGGCCACCAAGGAAAGAACAGAAAAAATTGGTCAACACAAGCTTGGGCTTGGTGGTTATCCAAGCTTGGCGGCCTGATATGTAAGTATCGAAAACCTGAAACTGCATCCAAATAATATATAGAAAATTATTTTTATTTTATTCTAGAAAAGAATGTAAAATTAATGACATCATGCAAATATGTAGGAAGACATGAAGCTTGGCTTCGAACATGGCTTTGACGCCATTGTTGAACGTCGGAGAAGCTTGTCTGGGCATATTGCACGATCTTTTGCTGATCCATATGGTGCGCAGGTATATAAAAAATATATAGTTTAATGATAATTTATTAATTTTCATGCAAATTATTCGTTATAAAAAATTAACATAAATTATTTATTCCTTTTTTAGCAGGAAAGTAATGATCCTGTTCATGCCATGGATGTAAACCAACCAGAGGAAGATCATGCTTCGATTCCTGGTAATGAATTTATTAATATGCTACTGTTTTGTATAGATAATTGCAAATGATGAACATTAATTCTAATTCTACACAATTCAACTGCAGAGCATGTAGATGCAAATAACACTGAACAGGTTGAGCCTGCACAGGATAATGATGAACATGCTGATGTGCCAATTCTAGGTAAAAAAACAACTTTGTAATGTTTTTTTAAATGAATTAATTGTATTTATAAAAAGAAAAATAAATTAATGAAACATTTTGACATTACTGTAGAAATTCATCGCCCCTCGCTGCAAGTTCAACCTTGCGAGCAGTCTAGTAGGGAGACCGAGGATCAGATTCCGGAAGATGTGCTTCTCACTAACTATTTAAAGAGAATAAAATTAAAAAAGGAAGTGACTAAAGAAATTTTGAGTAATTCTTATTTATAATAAAAAAATTTACATGGATTTTTCCTCTATTTCATGAATGAATGGTTAAATGAATGGTTTACTATTTTTTTTTTTGGCTATTGACTAAATGAATGGTTTAATGACTTTTTTTTTCAGCTGTTGAATGATTGAATGGTTTAATTAATGATTTAAAGAATGATTTAATGAAAGCTTCTTTCAGCTATTGAGTGAAATAATTTGCAGTAAATTGTTATTTGCAAGTAGATGCATTGGGTTTGGGGAATTAATAGTGATGTGAGTGGGGCGAGGGGCCATACGAGCTTCCACCTTCACGTGGTTGGTATTGTTTAGTAGAGAATATTAAATTATTCTCGAAATAGAGAGGATCTCAATGAATGGTAAGGAATAATACATTAAAAATAGTTATTTCTATAATTTTAATGTTTAAATTTTACTATTGCTATTTGAGTCCTCCATTGGAACTTGTTACAGATAGTGTTGAGAAACATTTTCATAGTTAAGAGGAAAGAAATGGTGTTTTGATGTGATCGATGGCCTTATATACATAGTGTTTTTGGTTCTCCATGTTTTATCAGGTGATCTATTATTAACAATTAATTTACTTAAATAGTTGAATAGTATTGTAATTTACATTGTAATAGTATTGTATTTATTTAGATTGGTTTTTTTATTTTCATAAATAAACAAATATTTATTTGATGGGTCCTAACATGAAATTATTGCAACAAGACAAAATTTGAAGTATGTTGAATGATGTTTTGAAAGGTAAAGCAGAAGAAGACAGTGCGAAGCTCCACAAATCAAGGTATAATTATGTTTTCTTTTATTTGATTGAACTGTGTATTGGGTATTTATGGATGATGGTGATTACCATAAATTCAGGCTAACTTTGTTCTATCTGATCTATAAACTTACCTTAATTAGTTTGATTTATCAAGTTGTTTCTATGATTGAATAACTTGGAAAAGAAACTTCTGATCTTTATGAGTTAGTACGTTGTAGAATCTAGTCTTTTCACAAATATTTGTAAAAATAGATCTAATGTATTTGTAGGCCAAGAAGTCCAAGAGAGTACTTTTATAATGTATATATATAGCCTTTCCTTTATGCCATTCTAGTAGTAGCATTAGAGTATGGTACTGGTGAGATATTAACAAACCCTATTCTTTGCTTGAGTGTATGAGGGTGGGGACAAGTTTCTTTTTGGGTTCACTGGCCACAAAGCCTCAGTATGGTTGTATTCATGGCTTGATCTAATATGATGTAATTATTTTGATATCTCATTAAACATGATTCAATCGTCCACATATCCCATAGATCAAACGTTGATATGTAGTGCACGAAATCCCTTGTTCTAATAATGATATCGTTGGCTATGAACAAATGAAAGATTAATTTGTGGAACTGAGCAATGAATAGGTAACAGGGTTAGGTATTGTTTTTTTTTTCCCAAAGAAATTTATCCCACATCCAGCATGCAATTAAGTTTAAAAGTTTAAATTCTCTAACTTTGTGAAGTTAAAAATGAGTTGTGCAATTATATTACCCTACGAGCTTAGTCAACGAGTTTGCTCGTCACATGGACTATTTAAATATCATAATTTATAAAATTAAAAGTATATGTAATGTAATTTTAATTATTTTGACCTAAATTATTTGGAGACTTTTGTCTTTGAACATGGAATCTCCATGAGCTCACACTCAAAGCAAATTTTGCAAAAAAACAGTATGGTTTTATAGTCCAAAAGTTATGTCAAACTATGATTTTGGCACTCAAACAAAATTGTTCCAAGGATGCCTTCACTTAAATCTAAGTAAATGAAAATTCAATCCACAGTAGTATACTTCCTTATTATTTTTAGGTACATAATAATAAACTTTCCTAGATCGTTACCAATTCTGGTAAGGCTATGCCAATCCAATATTGGAATTCCTACCCAAATCAAATCTTTGTTAATGAATCTATAGGTTGACCAAATCCAAGTTGCTATGGCTTAATAAAGAGGCAAGCTTTGTCCATAAACTAGGTCACTTACCAAAAATGTGCACTATGTCATACTCAACCAAAACTTAGAATAGAAACCCCTTTGCATTAGGTTTGATCGACACCATATTCTCCAAGAAAGAAACCCATAAGTATTCTACATATTTTTTAGTGATGACCATAAGCTATGAAACCCTTGTATCATGATATGTGATAGTCCTTGTCCTCCTCCATTAAGGGTTGTAACTATTGAACATTACCACTGTGTAGGGATGAAATTATGCCAATATCTACCTTTTCTAGGGTTATTTATGCCTAAAGGATTTCCGAGAAATTTGGATTAACTGCCCAAATGGTGGTTTTGTATTTGGCTTTGGATATGTTCTTATTCATGGAGGTTGATAGTATAGATTTCCAGTTGAAAATTTTATTGACCAAGGCGACTTAATAAATGAGTGGGACCCAAGCCTACTTGAACTTTGAAGAATATTCCTCCCTGTATACTCTAATTATCAATGCATGATAGTAATCTCGTAAGGAGTTCTCATATGATTTGTAGGATGCATTCCTAATATCCCAGTTCTAAATGTTTTTTTATTGATCCACCAATTATTAATGGGATTGTGATAGTAAATGGTAAATTGTAAGACCATTCTTTAGTAAGGTTAGGGAACTTATAATAGATATCTAGGCGATAAGTTTGGAAATAGGAAATGATATTCCCTAATACATCTCTTATCAACTTGTTATTGATGTTTGCATGACTAATATCTTGCTTCATCCCATTTGGACCATTCTTGAGGGTTGGTGTCTCGTTTGTTGACCATTTGGACCACACCTATGAGTGGATAGATGAGCACTCTAAATTTGGGGGATGATTTGTTGTTATTTTGACCATTTGAGGAGAGTGCCCTAGTTTTGGGGACTTGTTTTTTACTCTTGTTCATGTTTTGGTCCATTATTGTTAGAGAACCCTCACCTTTGGGACTTGTTGGTTGTGTTTGGTCATTGTTGGAACATTTCACTTGGATCACCCTCTCTATTTTGGGAGTTTGTTAAGAGGTTGAGTATATTTTATATTTTTTTACTCTATATTGGACAATCCCTATGATATATCTATCATTTTAGCACTTTTATTATTACTTTATTGTAGAAGAAATTGAGTCCTCCTATAAAAGTAAATCACTTCTCATTGTCATTTGTTGTTGAGAATTGGACAAAAATACTATCACAATTTTTGCATCAAAGGTTTTATGTTTGTTGGAATTTCTTCCTCATGTGTAGCACTACTTGATAGATCCAGTGTTGAAGTAACTTATTTTTTTTTCATTGTAAGATCTATAATCCTGGTTCAGTTTGAGGGGTAGTCTTGCTCAAGTGAAATTTCACATTTTGCATGTTAGCTTTGTTGTTTGTATTGTGGATTATAAATATTTGGAAGAGATACAAATCAAGTAGCATAATCTAGGGTGCAAGATAGGATATGGTTGGAGTACTGGGTCTTAAATGGAATCCTTGCTTGGTGGGAATTAGTAAGAAATATCAATATTTTGGGTAGGATTTTGTCTTGCTCTTGTTGTAGAAATTTCCAAAGAAGGATATACACTTCAAGGATCAATAATAATTGATCCCAAACCCCATCGTCATATGATTTGAAAAGGAAATAATCTCTACTTCAAATTTCTACAACCATAACCTCCAAAAATCCTTTCATTTTCTTGCTTTCCTAGGGTAGAATCAAGCTTAAAAAAAAAAATTCAATTGTTTTAGATGAAAAAATGGTTAGTTATTAGTGTTAGATTAGTTGTTTTAATTTCTATAGTATTTTTTATTTTCTACATTAGTTAGACATTGAAATAACCCTAATTATTGGTTTTTTCATCACTAATTGGGGTTTATATTATGATCGAACTTGCTGCTGAATTTTCTAATTACAAAATTTAAATTTTCTTCAAGTCCCTAATTAGTTTCAAGTGACTTAACTCATAAAGTTTAGTTCTAGGAAATATTTCTGCATAATCACACATTCTGAAATTGTTTTTGAGTTAATAATCACATTTGAAAACTAGGATGAAATCTGGGTTTTATTTTAAGTTTTATGCTAGTTTATTTCATTGCAATATACTAGAACAAGGAGTTATTTATGAAAATTTCATGGTGGTTAATAAGTAAGAACTTAATAGTAATAATCACTTAACTACTAAGTGCCAAGTCTCTTCTAAATTATGGAAACTATGGTTTAATGTGTTATGTCCTAAGCCATTCTGAACAACGGAATTTTTCATGATAAAATGATGATGGTTACTATTATATCTTGTTTAAGAAATCACATTTTGGGATGATATTTGATGTATGGTTCAATTTGCAAGCATCACTTATAAAACCTCTTTATTTGTTATTCTGGAAAAAATAGTTAGTGTTAAACTCAATTTTTTTACCTAGCACACCACTCATGATGATGTTCATTGGTCATGGATGAAGGAGGATTAAGGAATTTCACTAAAAAAGTTAAATTTTGCGGTAATTAATTCAATTAAGATATAAAACATACTCATTGTAGTGATTTCACTTCAATAAGTTTGGCACTCTATAAACTTGGGTGACACCCTTTTGCATACATCTTCTCTCTAAGAGGGCCTCATTCAAGGATAAGTTTCAAAAACTAATCAAGTATTAAATGCTTATGAATTTCCTCCATTGAGTATTTTTACTAGTTATGGATGTAGTTTCGTAAATAACCCATTGATGAAACACATTTAAAGGTTTTTTTCTCTTTCCAAGCATTTTTATCTTTATTCCTATTATTCATTTCAAATTTATGCATCATGTATCATCTAAAGTATCATTAAAGTGTGTGATCTCTTGTTTAATTCATATCTTGGATTGTCAATCCACTCATGTGGGGAATATTATTTAAATTGTAAATTCACATAGTCAAAATATTTTCCCCCTTGCTCTCTTGGACCTCAAATCCAATTACCCCATATGGAATCCTCCCTTGTCCTTGAGAGGTGGCCTAAAAAGTGGAAGAAAAAATAATCAGGTAACAATGGTATTTCTCATTTGAAGTCACAATCTCTAGCAGTAGTGGATTAGTACTTTTCCACTTAGGAGTTAAATTGAGTTGTAACATTTTTGTGCTATTGTTAGGGGCAATTATTTATAACCAGAGCATTGAAAAACACTTAGAAACTTTTGGTGACATTTCCTTTAAATTTCATGGTGTCTAAGCAACTCACATAGAAATTCCATCGAGGTAGTTTTTGCCTAAATGATACTCCAAAAAAGGATCATATAAAAATGTATTCCCTTCAATCCCAAACCTGAGAAATATGATAAAGTGGAAAAGAAGGTGATTCAAACCACTCAATAAACTCCTTCAATACAAGATAATAAATATAGTTCTTCAAATCAGTCAAATCCTTCTTCTATGAACATGACAACTCCACGTAGTTTGATATTGGTTTGAATTATGCTCATGTGCATTTTCATATTTGGTACCCTCATTAAAGAAAAGAAAATATGGCATTTTTTGAATAGCAATGGATGCTTCTAATGGTTTTCTTGGACATCTTGGGGTATCCTAATCAATTTCATAATGATAGTTTGGAGGAATGCATTCTGAAATTCCATGGGCATTAGGATTCTGCTAGGTTTCATGTTGAATTACATATTGAATCTCTTCCAAGGTTGAATGTGGCCCTGAGGATATTAAAATGAATATGTTCAATATATCTCTTAACTTGCAAAAACATGACATAAGAAATTGGTATATATGTATTCCTAGTAAGGGTGTATACCCAATTATAAATATTCTCAATTTGTTATACAAGATACGAGATCCTGTTCTTGATGAGGAATTTGTTGAGGATCTAGTTCACCCTCCACAAAATCAAGCCCTTGAAAAAATCCATGAAGATTCCTTTGAAGAAGGCCCTATTTATGAAAGAACCCATTATCCTATTATATTTCCTAATCCCAAGAATCTGAATTAGATGGTCCATATTGTTGAGATTATGATGAGGAATATTTTGTAGGAAAACCCTTGTTTGATGATGAGATGGAAACTGCATGCATTTATCCATTTTATGAAGAGTTGGATGTGATATTTGAAATCAATAATCATAGTTTTGGGGACCCCATATATGAGTAATATAGTGAAGCATCTAACTAGGAACCTAAATATTTGGAACCTATAGAGCAACCAAGCATAAAATGGGATATGCAACCACATGCAACCAACCATATCATCTAGTTTTTAAGGCAGTATTGGGACATAATTTTATAGTTATTTCTAGCTTCTTAAAGCATATTTTTGCAAGTACTTGGAACAAGTTTTTGAGCCCAGAACATAGATATTTTTCAGCCACCTAATCTATCAATTTATTCGTGTATTTGATATGAATTTCCAAATGAATAATAATTTGTTAATGCAGAAACTTGTTTGGGCCAACAATGTGTTCATTTAAGAATTAATTGTAAAAGTTTCCAATAATTCAAATGGTGTTTTCAAACCTTGAAATTGGGGCTGAATTTTTCATCATATATTATACTTGACTAATGTGAGGTATTGTCTTGAGTATTTTTTGGACAACCACTTATTTCTTGAAGGTAAGAATTATAATGTATTCAACCATGACCATGATTACATGAATCATGTCTGAGATTGGATAAAGGATTCATGTAGTAATGTGCCCCTTCCTTGGCATTATATTGTTACTTTGGGATTTCTTCATGGGATAGGGTTTCCTACTTCCTAAAGAAAAAGCTTATCAAGAATGAGTTTGGGTAATAGGTGCGGGAATTTGGTAGCCCTAAAAATTCTAATGTATGAGCCTCTTTTAGTTACATACAAGTCTCCATTCTCACTTATTGCTTGCATTGCATTTTCCTAACAAGTATTGGGTAGGCTCACAAAATATCATGTTATACATGGGCACTATGATATGCTCACAAATATTTATATAATGTATTATAAATGTGTGTTCCTAAAGGATAATGCAAAATACATGGATGGGCACTATGCTTGGTCACCAATGCTTTCACGTCTCTGGAAATATGTTAGAAACATACATCACATATAGAAAGTATGATGACATGTAGAATTTTGGAGCGATTATGTTGGTTGTGTATTTGGCTTTGGAGATGTTCTTATTCATGGAGGTTGATAGTATAAATTTCCAGTGGAAATTTTTCTTGACCAAGGTGACTTAATAAATGAGTGGGAGCCAATCCTACTTGAACTCTAAAGAATATTCCTCCCTGTATACTCTAATTATCAATGCATGATAGTAATCTCGTAAAATGTTCTCATATGATTTGTAGGATCCATTCATAATATCATAGTTCTAAATGTTTTTTTATTGATCCACCAATTATTAATGGGATTGTGATAGTTAATGGTAAATTGTAATACCATTCTTTAGTAAGGTTAGGGAACTTATGATAGATATCCAGGTGATAAGGTTGGAAAGAGTAAATTCTATTCCCTATTACATCTCTTATCAGCTTGTTATTGATGTTTGCATGAATAATCAACCAATGTATGAATTCATCACATTGGTGCATCGTTGACCTTGCTGGCACTTTAGGAATATCTAAATTTCTGATCATTTGAGATAATCCTTCATCAAGATTCACTTGACTAGCAAGTGGTAATTATGGATAAGTTTATTCTCTAAAAATTTGATACACTTATCCCATTTATAATTAGGCTCATCATCTATATTGCATCATGTATCCCTGCATAATGTCCCTAGGGTACCCATGTCTACCTATGGCTCAATTGATTCCTCTCTACCTAGTCTCACTTCATCAACTACATCCTTCAACTTCTTCTATCGTTTAGAGTCCATCTCTTATTCTTGCAAATCATTCATGTTAACAACAAATCACATTAACATGTTTATAAAAAATGAAAGTATAAAGTGCATGTCCATGATGGTTTGCTTATTGCTAACAAATATATCGTCTTGGAAGAAAGAATCAGAATTCGCTAAAGGTGAAATTTGCAGGTTTAGTAGTAGCTTTGCAATTATTAAAAGATTTATTTAGTGGGTTTAGCATTGGGTCAATGAATAACACATGGTAGGTGAGAAGGTAATATCTACAACGTTCCTCCATTTATGGGCATCATGAATTCATATTTCTTCTTCTTGTAATTCGATACAATGTAGTCCAATAATAATAGATGAAACTGAAATATCAAGAAAGATCAAGGTTTTTAAAGAAATGAAGGAAATGGGATTAGATATTTGAATAGATGGATATTTTGAATAGTCTTTTCATTAAACATGTTGTTGTGTTGTACTTTCATATTGCCAGTGTTTTTGTTCTTGTTGTTGTTGCATTGGATTTTGTGACATGGTTGGGCTGGTAATACTTTTAAGATCCCTTCCTAAAATAATTTTACTTCAGAACATACGTTCTTATAATTTTATTTTGTTTGTATGTTTTATTTTTGATGTAAAAGAACAATTGAACAAGTTGATTACTTTAGTGCCCGCTTTCTGTAGGTATCTTGATGGAGTAATTGATTCCTATCCGAAATAATGGCTACCACCCACTAGTAATCACTTTGTTATTGCACTTACGTTTGTTATCTCAGTTCTGGTTAGGGTAGGAAGTTGATACTTATGAGAATGATGGGTGTGGTCATGAAGGTCCTTAACAATCACATGTATATAATATACTACTTGTAGACAAAATAGGAGATGGTATTTAATCATGCCAAACTGCACCCCCATCTCGAATTCATATATAACAAATGAGTTGAAGCTTCCAAGGTATGCACATTACTTCTCTTCTTTCACATCATGGGAATTGGTAGTGTTTTTTTAATGAATGACATGATTTTTTCCCTTGGTTTAGTCATCAAATGGATAAAGTTCTTTTAAATTTCTTATTTTCCCATTGTTTTATGATTTTTCTGTAATGTTTATTTCCTATTTCTTCCACTGTCCAATATGATACGTTGTTCTAGGCTGGCATACTTTTTGGTTTGTCTGTGAACTTCTAAGTGGATTTTACTGTGTTGGGACCTTTTTCAAACAGGACGATAAGGTTCGGATGTTTTCCTTTATAACAACTATTATTGGTAATCTACCCAGTGTGATAGATAGGATATTGTTCCTAAGTTGTGAATATTAGACAGGGAAGTAGTCAAAGGAAGGGTTAAGGCTGAGTTTAATGATTGTCACAATGCTTAATCTGTCATCTTGGGTGATATGCATTAGTATCAAGGATGACAAGTAACATCCCACTCTTCCAATGATGTGGATTTTTATTGAAACTAGTCTCTTTGTGCTGCTAGGCAAGTATATGAATACAATCTCTTTCATAAAAAAATGAAAATCCACTCAATGGAACCCAAGGTAATCACTTTCTACAATGTGTAGAATTCACGACTAAACAAACATTTGCTATGAAATCTGAGAAGAAAACAAAATTGACGAATATCAATTTGGATGGTTAGGCCTTATTATCTAAGGTATAGCTTATTGTTGGTTGTTAGAATACCAAAAAACATTTACAGCCCACCTTCGCTGAATTTTTTTTAACTATACAATATACCGTCGGATTTTTGACGACTTGTGGCCCTCGTCCGATGAGGTTGCCATAGCTCCAACAAGCGCAATAGAAAGAGATGTCATTGGAAAACCGATGAGAACTCGTCGCAAATTTGACCCCATGACCATCGAAAATCTGACCAACTGGGCCAAGGTGAAATAAAAAAATGGAGAAAACATCGTCGGAGAAACGACTACAAATTTGTCGGAAATTTGTCGCGTCAGAGTCAAAAATTCGATAACCAATTCCTCTAACATTTGATGACATAAACCCAAATTTGCACAAAGGAACTATCTCACATTTGACAAGGAAAAGTTAGATTTTCGACGACCTAGGAGTCAGAAATTTAACGACTTAGTGGTGAAAGATTTCAACATAGTACGTCAAAAATTCGATAGGTTTTGGCATGTTGTCGAATATCCGACGATATGCCACCGATGAAAAAAAAAAATTACGTTGTCGAAAGGTGTCTATCAAATTTCAGACATGGCAGCCATCATATTTTGGGCTCAAATTCTGTTGTGATATGTTAGGCGAAAAATCCAAAGTTTCACAAAAGATCAAGATGGACAGTCATGGGTAAATCTGCAAGGAAATCAATGATCCAGGAAAATTTGGAAACAAAGTTGTGGAAGGAAATTACAGAAGTCCAAAATAGGAAAGTATGATTCCGCATCCCGTATCCTGCAATCCACAATGTGGAAACAAAATTGCGGAAAGGAGCTTGTGGAAAGTCAAAATGTTACGTTTCCACATCTTGCATACCGCAATTTGGAGAGATTGAACAACTGATATTAGTTATGCTAAAACAAATCAACGATGTGGAAGAAGGCTTGCCGAAAGGAGTTTGTGGAAAGGAAAAAGTGGATAGTCGACATCCCGCATCTCGCAATATTTTGATATGGTCAGGAAAATGATCAATAAAGATCAACGGTGGGGAATCGTTGATGAGGAAATATTGGTGTGGAAAGGTGATTTTGAGGCCAAAATCGATGGTTAGATCGACGAAACATATTGACTTAGAGTTAAGATCAACAACTCTGATTGCATCAGGAAGTGGATCCTGTGGGAAGAAGTTTGGTAGTACGAAAGCACCTACAAACATTGGACAAAGGTGCGAAAATGGTTTCCAAGTTATGGAAATGATTTCTGAGGTGCAGGATCAATGGAAGAACATGAAAAGACATTCTGGAATGCATGATCTTCAGATCTAAAATGGCACAACAGTGAAAGGTTTGTTTGTTTAGTTTGAAGAGATGTAACTGTTGAAAGAAGCTTAAACACTGAGAAGTATCTAAGCAGCAGCCTGAGTAAGAAGGATGGCGTTCCTTGAACATTGAGTATGACACAAAGACTAGTGGGTTTTACAGAATTCAGTGGGAGACATTGAGTATGACACAAAAGTGACTTAGGTAGCTTTTGACATGAAGTGATCAACAATACGAATCTGCAATGTAGGAGACATTGACAAATTCCCCATATAATTGAAAAAGGAGCCAACTAGAAGAGTAAAACTCTGAATTGAGATAAGGTTAAAAAATAGAACCCAACTGTTGAAAGAATCAAAATAGGTGCTTTGTTCAAGGAGACAAAACTTGTTGCCACGATGTAAAAGACATGTGAATGAAATTCCTTTTCCCTCTTTCTTGTAAAGGTTTAATGAGTCAAAGAAAGAAAACTCGGGACCTTATTCATTGTTGGCAAGCTCGAATAAGAGACAAAAGAATACTGATTCGTTGATTTTATGAGCCCGAATTATGAATGCTCGATGGTGTTTTCATATTTTTTAGTGTCTCAAAACTCCAAAGAAGACTCTAGGGGGGTTCTTTTTCGTAATCTTAGTCTCCTAAGTCCAAAAAAGTGTAAAACAATATAAAGGAGAACTCTCTTAGTCCAAGTGAACTAAGGTATGCATTTTTCATAGTTAGTCGACAAGTTATGAAAAAGTGATAAAATATCACCCAACCAATGCTCCTTCAAAATCAAGCACATATCCTTAGTTTAAAAAAAGTGAAGGAAGGCAAGATCACTCAGAAAGTTCCATTTATTTACGAGAATGGTACAGACAATATTAAAATCGTTGCTTTTGTAATAAGATTTAGTGATCATAACAATGGCATAAATAATGCTCGAAATGTTTTTCATGTTTAGGTCCAGAGCACGAAAAAGAGAAAACTAAGCTCAAAAAGGTTCATTTTCCATAAGTTTAGTCCTACAGACTTGGAAAAGAGATAAATCTATGCCTCAAGATACTCTTCTAGATTTTGAAGAAAATAGATTATTCATTTTTCCTAAGTAATCCACAAGGCCGAAAAAGGGGTAAAAATATACATGTGTGGATGTTCCTTCACATCCTTTAACTAGTTTGAAGGGACAAGCGAGCTCGGTGATCTATTCACATTTAAGGAGTCAAACTAGGGCTTAAAGATAACTCCATATATTTCCCATAAAATTTTAACAAGTCTGAAAAAGATCACGAACTCCTTACTGTTTTTAACGAGCTCGAAGGAGAGAAGAAAGAATGCTCTAAATACAAGGATACAAGTGTCAGAGGAAGGTGAAACTAGTTCTAAGCGCGAGGAACAACCCTAAGCATAATGCAATGAACATGAGTGAGATAAATACATTCGGGGAATGTATCCTCAAGGTAAAGGGTCTCAAGTTGTATTAGAAAAATGATACAAAGTTGAGCGGTGATGAGAAAGAGATGAGGGCTTATATAAGGAGCTAAAAGCATGGAAGCTGTCATCATGATCATAAGTGCATGCAGGGTGTAATAAAATATGATTACAAATTGAAAAACAAGGTGAGACCAGTAAGAAGTTGTGAATCCAACTAAGAGTCATGTCTCTAAGAAACAACAGTATCAAGATCATATTCAGAATAAAATATCCGATATAGGTCACTTTGGTAGAAAAACTTGCAACTTCGCTATCTTTTACAAAAGGTGTAGACAAGGAAAAATCAACCAAAGCAGATTCTATAGTAACAAACTCAACCTTAGAAGAAAGGATAAAGTTTATAGGGGTGATAGAGTCTGCAGGAACAAACTCACTATCACAGGAGTACAAAATTATACTAGAAATGACAAACTCATCAAGATCACTGACGTGTTGTTCGGTTGGAGAATCCAAAGACTCAACAATACAAGTATAGGAGATTCGATCGTTAGAAAGATCAAACTCAATAAACAAGTCAGGGTTGGAATTAACCACAACTGAGTCAACATCTAAAATAAGGTCAGATTATATCAAAGACTCTAGGAAGACTTCATCTGAAGGAAGGAGATCATCCTAGATAGGATGCATGTCTAAAATTTTAGTTGGATCAATAGGGTGGAGAGCAGATTCCAAATTCCCCATTGAGTAAAAAATTGGTTCAACTGCTGGGACCAAGTCCTAAGAAGGTAAGCATGAATCCAGAGGCTTCTTCTCAGTAGAAATCAAACATGAAGGATAAGAGGCCACATAATTCACCCATGGTGGGCTAGTGTCTACTGAAACACTGGGAATTAATAAAGGAAATACTTGCTCTATAGTTGGGTGAGTAGGAGAATCAAGAAAGGAAAGTTGATTGACAGTAACGATGATTTTGTTATGAGGGAAATACATCACACGAAAGAGTGTAGACACCACAACTTTCATAGCATATACATAATCATGGCCAAGGAGCATATTAAATTCCAAGAGGTCCTTAATAACCATGAAATAAACTAAGACAATCTTCCCACTCAAAGAAACTGGTACTTGATTAAGAATTCCCATAGCTTGACTAGTTCTTCTATTAAAATCCAGCAACAGATCAATAGTTGACAAAAGACTGGGAGAAATCATGCCTCTCCAAGCATGTGCGGATACAATACTAACATAATCTCCTTCATCCACAATACAACGAGCAATCGTGTAGTGTTTGAATTGAACCTTTATCTTGAAAGGTGCAACCAAAGGAAGAGGTGGATCAACTAGGCTATCCCAATCAAAGGAAGAAATTCATGAACTTGGTGGGTGTTACAGAGAGAAACTTCCTATAGCTTGGGGTAGACCACAACATATTGAATGGAATCATAAATCAATCCACTTCAATATGCAAGAGAAACAAATTATGCTAACACTAAGGGATACAGAACATACCTTATTCCGGATGGTTGTAATAAATCCCCATTGAGCTTTTCCAACATGCTTGTACTTACAATTCACCGACAACAGCAACACACAAGGAAAGCATGATAGATATAAAGTGTTTTTAAGCATATATAAATCCAACATGTATAATAAAATACGACTACATCCATGGATCAAAATATTCATAGTCATACACATGTTGTTAGCACTCAGAATGTACCCAAGGTTGTAGAAGGTAAATCCCAAGGTAACAACAGAACCACTTTAAGAAATGAAGATGGATTCCTCCTTTATAGAGAGGGATCTCTCACTAATTTTTAACAAGGCCAGATATAAAATGAAATAAAGTTTCAGATTGAATTGGTGGTTGAAACAAGGTAAGCATACATTGGGATATGGAGTCACAAATATCCTTATGAAATACATAATAGTTTGCAGGTAAAATTATGCAAAGGAAAGGTAGCACTAGGTTACATTCAAAAAGAATTTTTTCCGGCGATAAAGAAGGAACACGAACAGTCCATCAACATAGAGCACCTAAAATATGAATTCTGCATCAACTTTGGAGTGAAAGATTAATGAATACCTGAAACAATAGCCAGAACATAAAAATATGAACTCTAAACTATTACACACTTATTTCAGATATGAAGAACACATAATGGCAAGTTTAATAGGAAGGACATGCACATAGGAAAGGGAATAATAGACTGTAACTACGAAGTACACATGAATCTTTGCAGCAACATGCCAGCATTCAACTCTGCAATTTTATTAACGATAGATCACAAAATGCATAAAAAAATCTCACGGGTTCCAACCCGTATTCCTCTATCGAGGGCATATTTATAGTGTCATAGGATCCCAATACCAACCTTGAAACAGAGCCAAAATAGTTACGTCATGGAAATGAAAATCCTAACAAATGATGATCTAGCAGATTCGCCATGATCATAAACCAATCAGAAAATAATACTGGAACACGCATGGTGGATCAGTTGCAGAGTTTTGACAGCAAGGACTCAAGCTATCTTGCTGAAAACGACCGATCAGAGGATTTCTACCTGACCTACAATGATTTTTAATCCTCCCCTGCATCTTTACTTGCAAAATTGCTTCTGGACCGTAGATCTTATCTCAATATTCATTCTCGGCCATCGATCTAGGGTCTGCAAAAAATGGAAAACAGGCTGCTAGTTTTGTCACGTCCCCATCCCTCAACCGGCGAAGACGACGTGACGAACATCAACACAGCCGGGAAAACAACCCATGAGACATAAAACAGAGGAGATCAATGCTAAAATCAAAACCTAAACAACAGGCATAATTCATCATATAAGGATGCACAGTCCTTCAAACAATCAGCGGAAGCAAACATAGAAATTCCAGCATTTAACATCAATATAAATTACATAGATGAAGTAACCGACAGTACTTATCTTTTGATGAATAATTAACTCGCAACCAGCTACGCCGCTACAACGTTCCACCCAACCATAGGCCAACGTTCTCATCAATCTCTCAGCACACTACCACCCCCGAGCTGGGCATGATTCCTCCAAGGATAAGGGTCAATTGTAGGCTCCCACATAGCCAAGGGGACACAAACAACAAACCAACACAGCTGGGTTTCATAGGATTTCAACAGACAAGCCAAGCCAGCACAGTCTGAAGACTATCCACTGCATACTAGCAGCAAAACAATCCCTTCACAGCCTTGTGAAGAAGCAAAATGACAGGTGACAGTCCCAAACAAAAGGTGAGACACAGCTCCAGCCTACAAGGCAACTCAGAGTGATTTTTGGCCCTAACGTGGCCAAAACAACTCAGCTGTAACCCAAACCAGGGTGCTTCCGCAGCCACAAACACACCACAAATGGAAAACAGCAATCCATGGCCCCAAACAAGGAAACTCAGCCCACAGATTAGAAATCCATATCCCACAGCATACACAATCCTTCCAGGTAACGGATGGGAAATTTATACAGTCCCGAACAAGGAAAAGGCAACTCCAAGCGTGGACAGAGGAAATCTCAGTCAACGGATTGGAAATCCACAATGGCCCAGAACGAATTTGAGCACCACGGCCAGCAAAACATGGGGAAAACAACAGCCCCAAAACAGAGACAGTGAGAACGGATCTCACCTGGGAAATCGACCTCAACGGTTTATATGTGAGGATTCCAGCCTGTGCGTGAGGGGAAACAACCTCACCTCTGCGCGCAGATCAACAGGCCATCGGGAGGACGAACAGACAACCAAACGGTGCGCGGATGAGGAAGCTGAACCTTCTCTGCGTGAGAATGAACTTCCTGTGCGTGAGGGTGAGCAACAGAACGTGAGAAACCAATGACCATGGGGACAATGGGGAAATCATGGAAGGGAAGAGTGAAGGCAGTTGTGGGTTGAGTGGGCATGGGGAAAAGGGACTGACAGCCCTGCCAACCCACTCCCAAAGGAAATAACTGCCTCAACCACCAGCTGAAGCATTAAATAGGTTGACAAGGTTGGATGAGACAAAAGGTGACAAACAACAAAGGTGGTGAAACATGGGTTTTTCCCATAACCAAGGTTTGACATTCCCCACCCCTGATCCTTTGGAACCATGCCCTTTTCATTCAACGTTGCACTGTCGTAGCTGGTTGTGGTTTTAGTTTTATTTGATGTGCGTGTTTACATGATGTCAAATTATAAGGTGCCGGATAGCACGACAAACCATCGGCAAATATCCCCATTGCCGAACATACACAACAAAATCAATGGTGGGGATTTTTCCTTGAGCTCCTCACCATGATTAATTACAATATATACCTCATGCAAACGGGGTCGAAACCGGGGACATCACAAGTTTTCTCGCTATTCAATTTGAAATTTAATCCCCTGCCTTATCCTTTCCACCCTTTAGATTTTCGCACTGTCGATATCCACCAGATTCATTCTTAGCCATTGATCTGAGATCAAGTTTGCGGGATTCAGAAAACAGAAATCAGAATTCTGACTTTTCATAACAAAACTTCACATTTCCGTTTTCTGATATTTTCCTTTCTGCCTTTTCTTTCTGCACCATTGATCTCTGCCAGATTAACCCTCGGCCATTGATATGAGATCAAGATGCGAGCGGTGGAAAACAGAAAGAGGGATCTCTGTGTTTTACTACCATACTTCTGTCTTTTCAGCTTTCAGCCCTTTTGATTTTTCCATTTTTTCGCGGGATCACACTACTACATTTCGACCAAAAATCCGACGGCAGTATTGTCAGATTTTCGACACTTCCCTGTCGCATGTACGACACTATGATTTTTTTTTAAGCGTCGAAAACTTGTCGTCGGTTATCCGACATCTTTCAAAATTGTCGGTTAAGCGACACTTCAGTTTATCGTCGATTAAATGTAACGTGTCGGTTAAGCGACAACCTTTCTTCGACGGTAGTGAAATTTTTTAAGAAAATAACCTTCATGCCGTCGGTTAAGCGACAGAATTTCCATCAGATAAGAGACGATAATCAATTTAAAAAAACAAATCTACATTCCGTTGGTTAAGCGACGGATATAAACTGTAAGCGTCAGTAAATCGACAGTTTTAACCGTTGCTTAAGCGACGGAAGGCAATTTAAAAAAAATAAAAAAATTTATGCGTTGATTTTCAATGTCTGCAATTTCAATGTTCCCCGCTGTTTTGTATCTTCTGAGCAAATGCAATGGAGCCGGACTGAATATCCACAAAATTGATGACTAAGGTTATTGATCCGAATATGAAATCCGGTGGATTGGACGGATTCCGCACACCTGTAAGCATACTCTGATAATCATGGCTTATAATCAAAAAGGGAGATCGGGATTCACAAACTGACATTATCACCGTGGCTTCACAAATCATATATCAGCTTCGTTTGCTTGGCTCAATAGATATTCTGGCGGCTACGAACCCTGTAAACACAAGATCTGTGACTACTATGCAATAATCCAGGGGTGCTTCCATATGGTTCAATCAAAATGCGTGGGTGAAATAATAGACTGTAAGTGGCTCCATAAGAATTTTCACAAGATCCAAGCTAGTGTTAAAGTAAACCCAGAACACATGGGATATACCCTCGATGATGGTAACCCATAGAGCAACAATTTATCTGTATCACCCATTGATCCTTATTATTTAGATGACACAGATCTGAGATGACTAAATAGTGGCTGAAAATAGCAACCCCATCCTTAAAACAGAGCGGAGATTGGTTCTTTTTAACCAATTGCTTGGATCAGCATCCTCATTCTTGTGATCTAGCTATTTAGAATACCCTGTTTAAGACCAGAGCTCAACTACATATATGTATTTAGGGAAGATTTTCATGCTGGACAGTGTAACTATGTCAGGCTCGAACTCTGAAATCTAGGATCTTCCATCACTTAAACTCAGCTAAGCTATCAACCTGTAATAATACCAGAGCTACACCAAATATGTTATGCCATCACATTAATATCTAGAGCATAAAACGTTTCCTACCTGAAAAATTACACTATTCCATCACTCCTCTAAAAATCCATACATAATAATGTTACATTAAACTGATAGTAGATATGCCATAAATTTGATTCGATGGCTCGGCTACCTGGCGAACAACGTTAAGTGAGCGAAGCGAGGAGGATTGCCAACTTCTGGGTGAGAGGTGAGGAGGAAGGAATATGGATTGATTGAAGAGATGAATCAACAATGCTTGCTTACAATGCAACACTTGTTGAGGAGGATCATGCCACAGACAGACACATAGTTTGAGTGCTACTAATCTCTGGGGAAGATCCATAGATTGGAGTTGATTCCCCACTTCGAAATCCTGAAGACAAGGTTGATTTGCTTGTGATTCCAGAAGAAGAATGCTCCGAATTTCTATGTTTTTTGGTTTTTTTTCTTAGCATTTTTCTGCCATCTGTTCAAGGGATTGCCTATCTATTC
>LPNX010384081.1:521-36116 GCA_001517045.1 Pseudotsuga menziesii | reverse complement strand
CTACTTTCTCTAAAACAAAATTTCTAAATTGTGCTGTTTATTGAGGCTAGGTATCAGAAGCCATTAAAATTAACACCTTGCACATTAATTGGTCCAACAGCCTACTACAAGTAACCAACCATACATAGGATTTTGGTCTTCCTATGCCTAGTGTTTTCCAGTCCTTTTCTTTTAGTGTCTGCAGGCCAGAGATAGATAAACATGGAGAACCTCAAGCTAACACAAGGGAATCAAACCTGCCTGTCATTACATACAAGTTTTTCTGCTTTCTATATGCTGGAATATAAGTAGAAGTTAAATATAACAACAAGAATATACATGATATTTGATATTGACGGCAATCTTACTCTTTCAAAATAAACTAACAAGAAGAAATAAAATAGGGAATTATAGAGACAGCAAATTCTCTTGAAAACTGGTACTAAAGAAAGTTGCAGATTACTGGGGTTGCTGAAATGTGCCTGTTAGCATTAAGAACATGCATAGAAAGTTACCAATCATGTAATATGTACACAAGCATAGATCCATCTTATCTCTGGATCTATTAAGCACTGAGAGGGATCAAAAAAGAAGTGAGATGCAAACCTCTAGATGGTTAAAATATCCAGACTTTAAATGGATCTATCTGATGTGCTCTCTCTCTCTCTCTCTCTAGACATATATATGATTGACCACGCAGCTCACCTTTGAGATGGAGAGTGTGAGTTGATAAAATACCACAAGGAATGGTACCAAACAGAATTGTCTCAGATTTCCCTTCTTCCAATAGTTGATATGATTTCATTTTTATAGTGTTATTTTTTATAGCCCACAATAGATTTATTTTACTATATTTCTAGTTTTGTATAACTAATTATATTGGGCCAACAGATGTTAAATAAGCATTACAAGCAGAGAGATGGGACAAACATTACAATCTCTTCAATACTGGGCTGTGAATACACCTAACTTGCTGTAATAATGTGGAATCCAATAATATCTATACCCCTTAATTCATCAATCAATGGGGCACAAGGTGAGGAATTTGTATTCATTCTTGAGATTTAATAATATAATTAAAGGCAATGGTCCAATGTCTATGCATACAAATTTTCTATGTGTCATGACAAAAACCAATCATACAGCAACTGGGTAGATTAAAAAAGCAGAAATATTGGGAGGAGATAGGCCCATACCTCATATGAACAGTAGAAATGCTTATTCGCACAGTTCTCCAGGATAATTAGTGAAACACGAAGAACCTGAAGAAAAGCCTCTCTAGGAAATGCAGAATCAATATCCAGGAAATTAACATCCAACTGCAATTCCTTTCGTTGCTTGACATACTTCTCAAAGAATGAATCAAAATGACTAAAAAGATCAACCCAGTGATTAAAATCGCCCTGCAAACACAGCAAATATTATTAATGAAAGAAAACAGACACTCTATCACAGAACTTCAACTACAAAATCAATAACAAGACCAATGGCAATGTGAAAAAACATACCTTCTCGTACTCCCAGCAGAAGGTTTTTAAGTGGGAGTTCTATATTTTCCAAAGGATAACTAAGAACACTGTTGATGAAGTATCTCACTTTTGGAGGCTGAAAAGTACCAAAAAGTATCATCACTACAATGCAGAATACAAATAAATGCTTAATAAAGTGAAAGTAAAGATCAACAGTAACTGTCTTTTTAATGATTTCATAAGTAACAAACTACAAAAACACAAACAGCATGATTTCCATGCTAACAGATCCAGAATCCAAATAACTCAATAACTCAACTCAAATGATAAAAATGACTGTATAGGATACTCACGGTATCCTCACACGTTCGTGCAAGGCGAAGCAATTTGGAGGCAGGACCTGGACTTTCCCTCCTCGGCGTGGGCAAATAATGCTAAAAGGTGAATCCTTCCGTGCCCTATGTGACTTTTGGGCGCTTTTCTTTGTTTGTGTGAATGACCTCTTTTGACTAACGCACCGTCGGTTAAGCGACGGTTATGAGACTAGCCGTCGCTCAACCGACGCTTGCGGCCATATTTATAAAAAAAAATGTATCTTTGTGATTTTTTGTAAGTTTAAAAGGAGAAATCCACGTGCCATCGGAAAAAACCGTCGGATTTTGGATCGAAATGTAGTAGTGTCATTTTGAACTGTTGATCCTATGACGAAACATTCTAGATCATTGATCTTGCGTATCGTGGAACTTCATATTTTCATGACCAAAATTTTTAAATTTTTGTTTCCCAATTTTCTCCCTTATGCTCCTTTCCGAGCCATTGATCTTTGCGGAAAATATCCAAACTGTTGATCTTGCAGATTGTGGAAAGCGAGATTTTAACTTTTCACGACCAAATTCTTAAGTTTTCCACTTTTTGATCTCCGCCTCTCTGATATATTTCGGATAGTTGATATTTGGTGGAAGCCCTCAGAGCCATTGGATCTTCAGACTGTGGAAAACAAAAATCAGGATTTTAACTTCTTCGAAGTTCGATTCTGATCTTTCCTCTCCCACCTTTTACTGCTTTCCGAGTCGTTGATCTACGCGAAAGTTCTCTAAACTGTCGAATCTTAGACTATGGAACTCGGAATTTGGGATTCTAACTTTCAAAACCAAGTTTCCTTTCCTTTTCAACTTCCACCTTTTGCTAGACCGTTGATCTTTGGCAGAAACGTTCTGGGCCGTCGGATCATCTGACTGCGGACAACGGAAGTCATATTTATCACTTTCCACAATCGAAACTCACCTTTTTTTTCCTTTCTGCTCTCGATTTTTCCATGGAAGAAATGATTTTTGTCCTTTGATCTCCTCCGTTGCATCCAAGCCGTCCATTCCCTGTCATCATTCAACTAGGGGCAGATTTCTTCATTTACATGCATTTTCAAGGTAAAAAATCAGAATTTCTTAAGTATTTGGCATTTTGAATCTAGAAATGTTCTTTCAAACATATGCAGACCCTCATCAACATTCTTTAAGGTCCTATTATATGAAAATTTACAAACCTTATTCCTCCTTTTAATGGCCAAATCCCTTACCAATTACTTATCCCAAAAATGGTGCTAACACATGTAATAGATATTTATATTAATAATAAACATAGATACTACTGAAAAAATCTGTCGACACCTTGTTTAAACGAACAAACCGAGTCCTCCACCTGGGCCTCCACCACTTCAATCCTCCATCTCAATGGCAAGCTTACAAAATAATGGCAAGCTTGGGAAGAGCAACAAGGTGTGCTCAAAATGACAAAGGGATGCAGACTCAAGCATAAGCAAATGAGGCTACAATGAACTATAGTTTCCTTGCTCTCCAATCTTCTCCTCCTTCATTGCATCCAAGAGGATCAATATATAGCCCTCCAATAGACAATGAAGAGTCGATTCAAAGCATTTCCAAGCATATGGAATGCCAAGAGTCAAGTTATTTGGGACCCATTGAGGAAAAATCCAATTTTTTTTGTCTTTATGCACATTTCCCGATGTATGCGGGATACAGTGGAACAACTTGCATGTACACGCAGATATTAGCTTAAAAGTCGCATACAACCATAAACATGTGTTTTTAGGGGTTTTCTTGGATAATCAAAGTATAACTTGAGCAAGGGGGGTCCTAGGAGTCTGCAGAGGGACATGGGAGGCCATAAAAGTGTGATATACCCAATGTGATAAAATCAAATATAACAGTGGGGGTTCATTCACAATGAAATCAGTGCCCCCTTGTTCATAAAGTTTTGAATTGACAGTGAATAAAATGTGACTAGAAGACACTTCACTCTTTGAAAGAAGAGTGGGATTGATCGAAGAAGGAATCAATTCAACCACTTGATGGATGTCACTCTCCAAAGGAAGAATGGGATCGACCAAATATAGCAATGGTTCAATCACTTGGTAAGGCCACTCTTCGAAGGAAGAGTGGGGTGAACCAAAGATTGCATTGGTTCGACCACTTGATCAACTGAAGCTTGAATAGGATGTTGAGAAACTCCAGGTTGTTCAGGAATGAGAAGTCCTTGGAACCATACTATTCATACCTTGATATATTTTTATCATTTAAGCAATATGATCTTAGGATCTTATCTGAGAGAATAACATGCATAACAATCAATCACAAGAGACAATAGACGTAAAGATTTATCCTCAAGTAAACCATAAAGGAAAAAACCCTACAACTTCCTCAGATATAGAATGAGCACCAGTAGCAAAAGTAAAACCCGAAAACATAAAGATGATCTCCAACAACAGATCTCTCTCACTTGTTCCAGCACTTCCTCTCTCACTCATGCACCCCGGTTGAGTGAGTGTATGTGACAAATAGAGAGGCTCACTCTCTATTTATACTAGTTTTTGAATTGAAGATTACTTATCAGGGTCGACTTCTCTATGAGAGTCTAATAACCCTAGTGCCCCTCAACTATGGGTACTTTTCTCCACTGATATACAAGGAGGATTAACGTCAACTCAATTGTGGGGACTATTGCCCCGACTTACAATGGAGGGTTAACCTCATTGGATTTACATGACTTTATTATATTAATGACTCTCCCAATAGGAACATCAAGGTACAATGAAATACAAATGATTATCCCGATAGGAACATCGGGGTACAATACAAGATATAGAAGTGAATACATTATGAAGTTACAAATACATCAACACTCCCTCTTAACTAGGAAGGTATTCTCTGGACACAATTCATTAGCAAAAGTCTTCTTCTCTGGATCATCATCAAAGTTGGATCATCACTGGATCATAATTGGATCGTCATCAAAGCTGGATCATCATCAACAATGCTTCCTCTATCTCGATCAAATGGTGCCATCTCTCAATTCTACTCGTCACAGGAAGTTCTATAGAGCCAGCCCTTTTTCATGCTGGTTATAGCCTAGCCCAACACTTACATCTGACCATGGGAATCCCCACCTCCCACCATTTCAAAAGGGCTCACGGACTCATTACTTCCCCTTGGAAGGAACCTCGATTTGGAGAACCCCAGTTTCTCCCTGAAGTACTCAAAATTCACTATGGCTAATGGCTTGGTCAACACATTAGCTATCTTCTCATCCATCGCAACATACTGGAGCTTCACTGCTCCTCTCTGCACCATATCCTTGATATAGTTGTTATATTTTTATCATTTAAGCAATATGATCTTAGGATCTTAACTGAGAGAATAACATGCATAGAAAAAATCACAAGAGACAAGAGACACAAAGAATTTTCCTCGGGGAAACCATAAAGGAGAAAACCCTGCAACTTCCTCAGAGATAGAATGAGCACCAATGGCAGCAGTAAAACCCAAAGACATAAAATATGATCTCCATAGTCATTCTCTCTCTCTCTCTCACTTGAGAGAGCTTCTCCTCTCTCACTCATGCGCCCCAGTGAGTGAGTGAGTGTGTAATAAATAGAGAGGCTCACTCTCTATTTATATTCTTTTATTCACTTAATGTCCACTTTAACATGTCGGCCCCACTTAACAATTACTTACTAGGGCTAACATCTCTAGGAGATTCTAATAACCCTAGTGCCCCACAACTGTGGGGAATTTTCCCTCCGATCAACAAGGAGGGTTAACCTTGACACAATTGTGAAGACTATTGCCCTGACTTATAATGGAGGGTTAACCTCAATGACTTTACATGACTTGTTTACATTATTGAATCTCTCGATCAGAACATCAAGGCATAGCATGACTCAATTACATTATATATACTTCCCGGAATAAACATAGGGGTACAATACATAAGCTATAGAAGTGAATACATTCCAAAGTTACAAATACATCAACAATCCCTCTTAACTAGGAAGGTATTCTCTCAACACAATTTATCAGCATAAGTCTTCTTCTCTGCATCATTTGGATCATCATCAAGTCATCTTCATCTTCAAGTCATCTTCATCGTCAAGTCATCTTCATTGTCAAGTTTGGATCATCACTAGATCTGGATCATCACTGGATCATCACTTGATCTAGAGCATCACTGGATCATTGCTTGATTTGGAGCATCACTGGATCATCACCAATTCTGGATCGTCACTGGATCATCATCATCATCACTACTTCCACTATCTCAATCAAATAGTGCTATCTCTACATTATTATCGTCATAGGAAGTTCTACAGAGCCAACCCTTTTTCATGTTGGTTGTAGGCCTAGCCTCCATGTAGATCTTTTTCAGTGCTTATATTCTACCCTAAGTCAGAATGGCCTGCCCAACACTTACATCTGACCATGCAAGGAACAAATCCAGCATACATATTAGAAAGGCATGCCCAACACTCACATCTGACCATGGGAGGAACACATCCAACAACCATGTCAGAAAGGCCCAACACTTACATCCAACCATGGGAGGAACACATCCAAGAACCATGTCAGAAAGGCCCATCACTTACATTCACTAGCATGATAGGACACACCTACTATCATCTGTGAAAAGGCCTAGCACTTACAACCATCAGCATGCTAGGACACACCTACTATCATCTATGGAAGGGCCCAGCACTTACAACCAGTGGCATGGTAGGACACAACTACTACCATCCATGGAATGGCTCTGCACTTACAACTAGTGGCATGGTAGGACACAACTATTACCATCCATGGAAGGGATTTGCACTTACAACCAGTGGCATGGTAGGACACAACTACTACCATCCTTGGAATGGATCTCAACTCTAGGTTGAGTATTCCTGGTAACTAACTAGGTTCCTCCATTCTCCCAGAGAATGGGCTCTTAGCACTAAGCTGAGTATTCCTGGTAACTAACTAGAGCCTCTCGGCACTAAGCTGAGTATTTCTGGTGACTGACCAGGTGCCTCCATTCTCATAGAGAATGGCCTCTCAGCACTAAGCTGAGTATTCCTGGTAACTAAACATGTGCCTCCATTCTCATAGAGAATGGCCTCTCAGCACTAAGATGAGTATTCCTGGTAACTGACCAGGTGCCTCCATTCTCATAGAGAATGGCCTCTTAGCACTAAGCCGAGTATTCCTAGTAACTGACCAGGTGTCTCCATTCTCCCAGAGAATGGCCTTCAATACTTATATCTGATCATGTGGTAACACAACGCACAATCATATTAGAGCATCTATGCACTTACATCTGACCATGGAAGGAACCAATCCTCTCACCATGTCAGAATGGCTCACAAAATCATCACTTCCCCTTGGAAGGAACCTCATCCATCGCAACATACTGGAGCTTCACTACTCCTCTCTACACCATATCCCTGATATAGTGATATTTGATCTCGATATGCTTCGACTTGTCATGGAACACCGGGTTCTCTGACAACTTCACACAACTCTGGTTGTCGCAATATATACAAGTAGCATCCAACTGGAGATCAAACAAATCAGATAGTAGCTTCCTCATCCATACTGCCTCACAACTAGTTGAACAAGCTGCGACATACTTTGCTTCAACTGTACTTAGTTCCACGCAATATTGTTTCTTGTTAAACCAATAGATCACACCTGATCCCATGCTGAATCAACACTCTGAAGTGCTCTTCTTGTCGATGGCACTGCCTACCCAATCTGAATCAACATAACCCTCCAGTTAATCTTCTGATTCACCTCATACTTGATCCCATAATCAACTGTACCCTTTAGGTACCTCACTGCATGTTTTGCAATCATTAGGTGAACATGTCTCAATGTGTTCACAGCAAAGAAAATATTTGGTCTCGTATTCGTCAGGTACATCAAGGAACAAATCATCCGACGATACATCATGGCATCAACCGAATCTGATGAAGCAACACTCAATAGCTTCAGGTTTGATGCCATAGGTGTGGTCATGGCCTTATAGTCCATCATCCTAAACCTCTTCAGGATCTCTATTGAATACTTCCCTTGACCCAGGAAGATTACATTCGCATTCTACCACACCTCCATGCCTAGAAAGTAGTGCAACCTATCCAAGTCCTTCATCCCGAACTCGGTAGCAAGTCTCCTTCTTGCAACTTTAATGAGTTCCTCTTTTCTGTCAGGAACAAGTCATCGACATATAATAGGAGCATCACTAGTCTTCCACCTTCAACCTTGAAGTAAAGGTCAGAATTTGCTTTACTCTCAGTAAAGCCTAGAGCCATCAGTAAGCTGTCCATCCTATCGTACCATGTTGAACCTCAGGATATTTTGCAGTCACTCCCTCTAAAGCAGAGCCATTAGAGGAAATTTGAGGTCTAAAATGGGCCTTCTAAGGAAAATAATAAAATAATAGTTAAAATAATAACATAATAGTTAAAATAATAAAATAATAGTTATTAATTTTGGAGGAAGAATGAAAAAACTACTTTTTGCGTTCATATTTTCGACATATCTCCCTTTGTTTTTACTCAAATTCTGAACAAGAGAGCTCGTTGGATGTAGGATTTAATTCCCCATCCAACGAGTACCCACACTGCATACTTTTGATGGACCCCGCTATGCCAAAAACAAGAAATACCTGGAAAAACATGATAATGACATCATGATCACATTTTTTCAAGTATTTCTTATCTTTGGGGTAGTAGGGTCTTCAACAGTATGCAGTGTGAGTACTCGTTGGATGCGAAATTAAATTTCGCATCCAATGATCTCTCCCGCTTGAAATTTGAGTAAAAAAATAGGGAAATATGTCAAAAATATGAACAAAAAAGTAGTTTTTTTTATGACAAATATGTCAATTCAACCATTATGGTTGACTCATTTTATTGAAATTCTACTGGTTCTTGAATTCCAACTCACAAAATTTATTGTTGCCACATTTTCTTATAAGACCCATTTTAGACCCCAAATTTCCTCTTTATTCTGGAAGGCTCAGTTAGATTTTTAAGCAATATGATCTTAGGATCTTAACTGAGAGAATAACATGCACAGCAAAAATCACAAGAGACAAGAGACACATAATTTTCCTCGAGGAAACCATAAAGGATAAAACCCCACAACTTCCTCAAAGATAGAATGAGCACCAATGGCAGCAGTAAAACCCAAAGACATAAAAGATGATCTCCACAGTTGTTCTCTCTCTTTCACTTGAGAGAGCTTCTCCCCTCTGACTCATGCACTCCAGTGAGTGAGTGAGTGTGTAATAAATAGAGAGGCTCACTCTCTATTTATATTCTTTCGTTCACTTAATGTCTACTTTAACATGTTGGCCCCATTTAACAATTACTTACTAGGGCCGACATCTCTAGGAGAGTCTAATAACCCTAGTGCCCCACAACTGTGGGGACTTTTTCCTCCGATCAAGAAGGAGGTTAAACCTTGACACAATTATGGGAACTATTGCCCCAACTTACAATGGAGGGTTAACCTCAATGACTTTACATGACTTGTTTACATTATTGAATCTCCCGATCAGAACGTCGAGGCATGACATGAGTCATTTACATTATAGATACTTCTCGGAATAAACATCAGGGTACAATACATAAGATATACAAGTGAATACATTCCGAAGTTACAAATACATCAAAAATAGTGATATTTGATCTCGATATGCTTCAACTTGTCATGGAACACCAGGTTCTCCGACAACTTCACACAACTTTGGTTGTCACAATACATACAAGTAGCATCCAACTGGAGATCAAACAAATCAGATAGTAGCTTCCTTAGCAACACTAACTCACAAGTAGCCAAACAAGCTACAACATACTCTGCTTCTGCTATACTCAATACCACACAAGATTGCTTCCTACTAAACCAAGAGATCACACCTGATCCCATACTAAAGCAACACCTTGAAGTTCTCTTCCTATCAATGGCACTACCTACCCAATATGAATCAACATAACCCTCTAGGTTAATCTTTTGATTTGCCTCATACTTGAGCCCATAGTCAACTGTACCCTTTAAGTACCTCAGAATATGGTTTGCAGCAATCAAGTGAACATGTCTCAGATATGTTAAGAACTGGCTCAATGTGTTCATAGCAAAGAAAATATTTGGTCTCGTATTCGTTAGGTACATCAAGGACCCAATCATCTGACGATACATCGTAGCATCAACAACTCTGATGAAGCATCACTCAATAGCTTCAGGTTCGATACCATAGGTGTGGTCATGGCCTTGCAGTCCGTCATCTTGAACCTCTTCAATATCTCTACTGCATACTTCCCTTGTCCCAGGGAGATTCCATCTATATTTTTCCACACCTCCATGCCTAGAAAGTAGTGCATCATATCCAAATCCTTCATCTCGAACTCGGCAGTAAGTCTCCTTCTTACAACTTTAATGAGTTCCTCTTTTCTTTCAGGAACAAGTCATTGACATATAATAGGAGCATCATTGGTCTTCAACTTTGAAGTAAAGGTTGGAATCTATTTACTCTCAATAAAGTCTAGAGCCATCAGTAATCTTTCCATCCTGTCATACCATGTCGAACCTCAGGATATTATGTAGTCAGTCCCTCTAAAGTAGAGCATCATTCTCCATCTACCTTTCGTACTCTATGTATTCTGTGTTGGAGTGATGAGTAGCTTCCTATGCTACTAATATTCTATGTATCCATCTAGGGCCACTAGATACCAAGATCCTCTATCTTGAAAATGTTCTTCTTGCACCCATCTATGAGCTTGTCATCCTCTATAGGCTTTCATCTTCAACCTTGTAGCAAAGGTTAATATCTTCATCACTCTAGGTGATATTCAAGCTCCTCATGTATGTGTTATCCCATGGGTGTCTTCTGAGCTCGTACAAGGACTTCTTTAATTCGCACACATGAATCTTCCTGTCATGTGTCTTAACTTCCAGTGGCTGCAAATGTCTCTTTGTAGTCTATGCTTTCTTTCCATGAGAAGCCTCGTGCTACAAATCTTGCCTTATATCCCACGATGTTTCCATCTACTGCATGTTGGATCGTGTAGATCCATATGGAATACATTACGGACTTCCCTTTAGGTCTCGATACTGCATCCTAGACATTGTTCTTCTTGAACTGGTATGCTCCTTCCCTTTCTTCTTGGCTACTTCTTCATAGCTGGAAGGATCTACATCAATGATGTCGATCAATAGTGCCATATAAATAGAGTGTCTATGAATCTTATTGAAGTCTCGTCATACTATTCTTCATTTTGGATAATTTCTTGAACTGTCATCACTTGTTCTTCGGAACAAGTCTCATCCTTCTTTTCTTGTAGGCTATTGTATGTGATCTTTCCTACAAGTCAAATGCACCAGCTGTATGGTTAGAAACATTTCATAAGGCATATTCATAATGGAAAATTCTTATGCATAATGATATAATCATGCAACTATTTTATCCAATACAACATTCATCCATATCTCACGGAAACTTTCTAGGTGCCTTCCATCTCTACCAATACATCATTTAGATTGTGCACTAATCCAATATGTTAGCAAATATATTTCATTCTAGATAAGTAGCAATGGATATTTGTATAGCACCATGAGCTACTTACCCATCACATGCATATTAGTAGTATATTGTCATTAATGCAAACATTTTATCATGCATAATACATCAACTGAATATAAACAAATCCATAACAAAACAATATCGTGAAATGACAATTGAATACTTATCTTTATTTGTTTCATGGGTAGACTCATTCTTTCAGCTTCATAATCTTCTTAATTCATAACAACATCATTTCTTATCCAAATGCTTAATATGGATAAGAGGTTCTTCAAGAATTGAGTTCTTCATATTCTTGATCACTTGAGGGATCTTCTTTTAATCATGAGCGCTTGATCTTCAGTTGCTCCCTGTCGTGCCCACTATATGTCAATTAATTAAAACTTAACATACAGGGTGCTAAACATAAATTATCAACCCGAGGAAGTTTTTTATTTCAAAGTTATCGTGCAAGATCTATGCATGCACAATTTCTACCTGACATTGTTGATCTATTGGTATGCAATCGTAACTGTTTGTAGACTAAATCACACATGCTTGAAAGTAAATCAATCCTCAGCCTATTCATAAAATCACACTGTAAATCTAATCATACTTCAACAAAATAAATTATTATAAAACAAGATCTAAATACATAAACCTGAAAGCAATGCTAAGTTGGCCAACGATCTATCAAGATGAATTAACATGAAAACAACTATGATAAATCTAATGAAATCATGAACTGAATAATAAAAAAACTATGATAAATCTACTGAATGAAAGCATGAATTAATAAATGACAGGTCTATAAAATAAAACACTTACAATCAACACTACCAGCATCTGCTCAGGGAAGATGGCCCTTCCTCTACTGAGAAGAGCTGGATCTCCATAATGAAAGTCAACAAATCCAGAATTAAGAAATTTCCAGCATGTATTATCATAATGGAAGAATTACAATAGATCTGGATCAAATCCTACATCATAACATTGTGTTCTCTCCTATCATCCATCTCCTATCGTGCCAAATCTATCATGCTTAATCCATAATCTCCGCCCCTTCTCAATGAGATTGATTACATATTTATATATAAAATTATCTCATGGAAATGAAGAACTGAGCCCCCAACTTGTGATCTGCAACAGCTGGAACACGGCCGTAACTGTTGGCAACTTTGGAACCGGCCGCAACACCAAATATGGAAAATACCCTCTCAAAGACCCACCTGCATATCGCAAACCGTAGCTTTGTTTAGTGATTTCCTCACGATTCAGGTAAATGAGGATGTTACTCACAAAACCCATGTCTCAGAGTTTTGAGATTCATTTCCATATTCCCGCAAATCAAGACGCGAATCAAGGTGTTTTTATGTGGCATGCGTTTTTGGTTAAGGTTGTATCAGCTGGCTATGAGCGTCCTGTACATGACAAACTCACTCCACAAACCATCATTAGTAAAATTATGCATAATAGTATTTAATTCATTAAAGATAAAGGAAAATAATCACTATTAACCACTTAAAAGATCAATGGAAGTAGCATGCTGTTCAACGCGAAGCTACAACAAATGGATGAAAAATGGAATGATAAATGAGAAATAATGGTAAGAAAATGGATGAAAAGTATGTCGATAAATGATGGAAAAATGGACAATTCCAGGGCCCAACATCTCCCCCAAACTGAACTTGTTGAATGTCCTCATGCAACCCAACATCTATGTAGCATCCAACTTGAAAAAAAACTCATTCACTTGTTCCTTCATTTTACCATTTGCACAGCTGCAGTTAGAAGAAATAGAGAGTTTAACACAAATTTGCAGTCACTTAGCGGAGGATTTAGTAGAAAATTTGGCCGATTCGCAGCTCTTTAGTAGAAATTTGGCAAAGTCACAGCTTATTTTTAGCAGAGAATTTGGCGAAGGTTTTAGCGAAGATTTTGGCGAAACATCGCTAAATGTAGCGGCAAATTTGGCGGAGTCAACTTATTTTAGCAGAGAAGTTGGCGAAGGTTTTAGCGGTGAATTTGGCGGAACAACGCTAAATTTAGCGGCAAATTTTGCGGAGTCAGCTTATTTGAGCAGAGAAGTTGGCGAAGGTTTTAGCGGCGAATTTGGCGGAACAACGCTAAATTTAGTGGCGTATTTGGCGGACTCACAGCTGCTGGAAATTGGTCGTCGGAAAATATGTCGCAGCCGCCGAAAAACGGGAAGCTGCCGAAAAATGGTCGCCGAAAAATATGTCGCAGCTGTTGGAAAACAGTCGCCGGAAAATATGTCGCAGCTGCCAGAAAAAGGGAAATGGCAATATTTTACGGCGTTTTAGTCTTTTTGAATGGGAAACTTCTGAAGCCATTTTCTCCCAAATGACGAACTGGGTTCGGCTGAAATTTTGCAGGAAGGTAGCTACCACTCTAATTCATCTCCATGCTAAAAATTAGACAAACCCACATCACGGATTTCGAGAAAAATGTGAATTGGATATAGGTGATGATGCCCATTTTCTCGAAAAACGTGCACTGGATTGAGCGGAAACTTACCACGGTTGTTCTCCATGATGTTATGCATCACCTGTCCAGATTTCATGAGGATCCAATTTGTGGTTTGTGAGATATTCTCAATTCAAATTTAGCATTTTATGTGAAGAACAATATGCATCAAAATTATGAAAAAAAACAGCAAGCGTAGTAGCTCCTCCCCCAAACTGAAGAATTTTTCATGTCCTCATGGAAAGTAGGAGTTTTTATCTGAGTTGGAAAGTAGCCATCTCCCCCAAACTTAACATATGCAGCATTCAATGATTCTCAAATTCTCACAAACATTTCACTTGTAATAGCTGGCCCATTTGCTCCATGGAGAAGAATATAGCATAGATCTGTTTAGAATGTTGCTACATAAATGCATATATCAAATTTTTATGGCTCTCAATCACTCAACAATACTCATGCATATAACTTTGTGATAGCACCAAACATAATTCAAATCAACTCATGGTATCAAAATGCCAATTTTACCATGTAATTAAGATGAAGTAGCAAAGATGTGGCTGCCCCAAGACAAAATATGGAAATTCCACTGAGTTTTGTAGCCCTCCAACCTTCATGTGGAGAAAGGAATGTCATAAAATTGTCTCATCTTTTACCTGCAACACAATACTGTTAAAGATGTGCTGTAATTACTGATTTTGAAATATGCCCATAAAAGATTAGAACCAGTCATAAATGCTATCATTCCTCTGCCTTGAATGTACAAGATAATGCTGATATGCACTGCTACAGGAATGTTGTGATTTCCATTCCTCATAATTACAGTAATAAGACTTGATATTATTACTTTCAAACTTTCCTTTTATCTTGTATATACTGAAAATGACGATATGTGGTTTTTGATAGAAGAGCCATTCATGTAACTTGCACAACGTCCCCTATATTCTTCTTCAGCCACAACATCCATGCGTTTGAACTGATTTATGTATTAGGTGAACCAAGAAACACATACCTTTGAAATGCATCCCCTGTTGTAGGTTCTTGTGTGGCAGCAACAAGACTTATTTTCTTACTCCTGGTTCTTGTGTGGAAGCAGTAATGATTCTTTTCTTACTGCTGGTTCTTGTGTGGCAGCAGCAAGACTTTTTTTTTTCTTACTGCTGGTTCTTGTGTGGTAGCAGCAAGACTTTTTTCTTACTGTTGGTTCTTGTGTGGCAGCAGCAAGATTTTTTTTTCTTACTGCTGGTTCTTGTGTAACAACAATAAGGTATCTTTTTTTTTTTTTGGTATGCTTGGTCAGTTGGGTTGGAATTCGAAGTGGATGAAGTGTTAGAACTGAGTGGGAAATGATGAGAATGGATGGACATAAAAGGATATTTAGAAAATGGAAATGGCTAATTCTCAGTAGTTCTTCATGACATTTCCCTAAATCTTTAATAAATCAAAAACTCATGCTATTTTACCTCAAGTGTTACCTCCATGGAAGCCTTGGTTGACATGAATGGACTGGTGTATGCTGGAGCTATGTAGGCTGATCTGATGCTGAGACATATGTATATGAGAGCTGAAACTAGATGAGACTGAATTTGATCCATGATGTTGTGCTGGTTGTATGTAAGACTAACTGCTGAGACAATTGATGAGCAGAAATTCTACCATAGAAGCAGAAAGTCCTTTCTCTTGTTCTGAAAATCAACTGCTGAACTGAAAATGGAAAGGAATTGCAAAACTACTAAACAAATGATGCTTCAAATCATTGTTGAAACCATTAGATCACATAATCTTCAGCTGCTACAAACCCGAGGTACAATTCTTACCATGCGAATGAATGTGCTGAAGTCGAGCATGGAAAGAAATCATTGGATTACCGGCCATTAATGTGTGCCGTTAACCAATGTGAAGAAACTCACCTTTGATGACAATGAGCTCTAAAGTAACTTAGTGCATCTTGACAGGTACGAATGGATGTGCTGGATTCGAGTCACCTACAAGATTTGTCAATCAAGAGGCATTGATGAATCCCCATGATTAACAACAAGAAAATCTGCCATTGATTCATGCAGATACTAGGGCACTATAAAAACTCTAATCTTGGTCCCAGATGATGTGTCGAATTCGATGGGACAAGACCATTGGAAGGTGGACCTTAATGCATTCCACATCATCCAATACGAGTACAAAATAAATGATTGTGAAGAATCATACTGAAAAATAGGACCAACATGAAACTCAGAAGCGGAAAGTATATGTGAAGTCATGATGTAGTAGTGATGGGAAATAAAATGGTTATGGTGACTAAATAAGCAGTGGAAAATGGGACTTCGACATGAATGGATTTTTGGGGTTTTGAAATGAGGAGGATGAATGAATCTACCATAGGGAAATTGACTTCTTGAGGGGTTTCTTTCAGCAATAAGTGGGATGACAGGTGTCTAAAAATGATTCTTGGCATGTAGCAATGGGACTTGACTTCGGAAAAATTGGACTCTGTATGGTTTGCACATCAATCTCTCCATTTTTTTTATGTGCTCAATCCATTTGCAAATTGATAAAAAGTCTTCAAGAGTCACTCGTGCATGCATTGACCTTCTTCTTCCAAGGACCTGCAAAACCTAGCATTTGCCTACAATAAAACATGAGATGATGGAAGAAGAGAGATGATTGGTATCTCTTCACCCAACACTTATGAAAAAAAATAACAAGCAATTACTCATAAAACAAATCCAAAGAAAAATGAACAAAGCAAAATCCATTTTATACCTGCAGGAGAGCAATGTCCATCTAGACTCACCAACGGTATTCTGATCATAGATTCTTCGTTCCTTGTCAAATTTGAGTGATTCCAAATCCAAATAAAAGTAAATGCATAGGTATATTTCCATTAGAAACAGGTTTTTAAAATTCTATGCAATGATCTTCCAAATCACTCAGTAACAACCTACATGACAAGGTGTTTTTTTCAAATTCTGGACTAGACCAACAATCACGGTTTTAGGCTTAACTTTTTCATTTGATAACGGATTGATGTAATTACAATTGGATATGGAAGTATATTCATGTAGGTATCTCCATTAGAAATAGGTTTTGAATCCAACAAGAATTGATGGGTCAAATAAGCCAATGAACAGTCTAAAAAATAGAGTTTTAGGAATGCAGATTTGTGATAGGCAGTCAGTATTTTGGTCATAAAATTTACATACGATATCGGAATGGAGTGATTAAAATTGAGTTTTAAACTAGATTCATAGGGGAATATACCGATGAAACAAGTTTGCAAAATATATCCAATAAGGCATCCAAAAATTGACTGTCCCATCTCTATTCCTAAGCTGCCAGCTTGACATCCTGTTAGTATTTTGGCCATAAAATTTTCGTTTGACACCCAATTGTAAAAATTCAAATTGTTTTGGAAACTAGATTCAAAGGGATACTTGGGATGTAAAAAGGTTTTAAAAATAAGTTCATTTGGTCTCCCAAAAATGGACTGTCCCGACTGTGTTTCAGTAAAAAATTTAAGCAAAAAATGTCACCAAAAATTTTATAAATGAAATTTGACCCCAAAAAGTGATTGGAATAGATGTGAATGTTTTTAGTGATGTAAGTTTAAATATAACACACATCCATATAAAAAAAATTCAAGCATTGAGCACCTAAAAGCATTCATGAAAACATCTCATACCCATTCCTTATCTTTCTACTTTCTGATCTTCCAGATCGCAACAAGGCGCAGGAAGAGAGCATACTTATTCAAAAATAAAAACTTAAAAAAACAAAAGCATGGTTTTACTATGTTATTCTACCCTACCTTATTCCACTTGGAAAAAAAAATTGTTCAAGTGTATGCATATTTCCAATGGAGCCATTTACGAAGAAGTGACTCAAGTATGCTCATACTCCCAACAGAAAAATATAACTTTATGAATTCTAGGATATGAGAGATCAACTTCCCTTAAAATGATGGTGCCAAGAATTGGTGAAGCATGGAATGATGATGCAGACCGATGACAAATTGAAACCAAGCTTCAATATATTCTTTGTTCCCTTGATTTCTCATGGATGTTACACCATGAAGATCCTTATTAAACTGATCTTCCTCAATGCATAAGAGTTTCGGATCTAATGAAGTGAATGATGCTTTTGGTTCCAATGGTTGTTCTCCATCAAATATTACATGTGTATTGTTGATCTTGTCTTCTTGCTTATCAGGAGTAGAAGAAACTCCATCTGCAAATATTGGATCTAAAACATGCTCAGGCCTCGTATGGACTTGCTGCAACAATGCACAGCCTTTTTGCAATGGTGTAGATGAGGTAGAACAAGAGGGAAATGTAGGAACATTTTGCAGTTCAGCACTGTAAGAATACTGTACTGCTTTATTATGGTTAGGGTGGAGGGTGGATTGGATAGGAAATTGTGTTGGATACCAAGGAGTTTGATGAGAAGATAGATGTGGTTGATGTAGATGATTGAGTTGTGAGGTTGATATTGAAGGACCAAGTTGTGTTGCAGCATGAGGGAGAGTGGCCATATGATCATAAGATGGGCCATTCCAACCTTGTGGGTAAGGTAGGTAAGAGTTAAATTGAGGCTGCAACAGCTGCCATGGTGGAAGAGTATTCAATGGCTGAGTATAAAAGTAAGGAAATAGAGGGATAGAATTTTGAACCATAGATGTAGGCCATGGTTGACATCACTGTTGCAATGAGTTGGCTGCAACTCCCAGATCTCTATGATATGTTTCTTTCATCTTTGGTAAGGAGGGACAATGATATGTGGAATGATTCAAGTCACATATACCACAACTTTCAAGACTATCCAAAGGGAAATCCCTTGCTTCTCTTATTTCCTCCTTCTTTTCCTTATCCTGCAAAACAACCGATTGTGAATCAGCTTTAGAAATTTTAAATAAATTGCTGATTTCAGCTCGTAAAAGTCTTGTTTTTGCAGCAGATTTCAAAAATAAAGATAAAAGTTCCTTAGAATTCTTACCAGTCTTGAAGTTTCCTCTTGAATACCTTCTACATAACTCACAAATATCATCATATGCTGACTGAAATACATTACCAGTTCCAATCAGATTCAATATTTCTAAACATTCAACTTGGATTCCCTTGAGTAGAAGTGTTTTTAAGATTTCCTTCCCCAGTTTCCTCTGTTTGGATCTTTGGAGGTTATATTGAAATCGTTCTACATATTCCTCCAAACTCTCTTCTTCTCCTTGTGTCATTTCAAAAATGTCTTCATTGACCCTGCAATAATCTTGGTACCTTTTCAAGAATACATGTTTCATGTCTTCCCAAGTTTGTATACAATTCCCACCGAGGCTCATGAACCATCGGAGGGCTGTTCCTTTTAGAGTAAGGGGAAACACATTCAACTTTTGATCATTAGCACAATAACCATATCCTCTACAAAGTACTCCAAATTGAAATAAAAATACATCAAGGTCTTCATTTTCCAAACCATGAAAATTTGGTAGAACATGTGGGGGAATTCTTTTCGTTCGTGCCACTCCTCTCGAATCTTTGATGGGAAATTCGAAGGTAACAACTTCCGCATCTTTCTCACTTGCCATCTCTTCATAGATTCTTCATGTGCTATTATAAGGCTCCTCCTTCGAATTTTCCTGTCAAGTTGTTGGTAGAATGGGTGGTGCTTACATCACCACTAAGGGGAATTATAAGAATTATGTTGCAAAGATTGAAAATGAAATAAAACTAAATGTAAAGATAGAAAATTAACACTCAAAATAAATTCAATAAACTGAAATGTAATTGTGCAACCTACATGCCCTACTTTAACAATGCATCTACAAAACAATGTCAGGTGTACTTTTGCACAATTGATAACTTCCCCGGCAACGGCGCCAAAATGTCGTGCCCACTATATGTCAATTAATTAAAACTTAACATACAGGGTGCTAAACATAAATTATCAACCCGAGGAAGTCTTTTATTTCAAAGTTATCGTGCAAGATCTATGCCTGCACAATTTCTACCTGACATTGTTGATCTATTGGTATGCAATCGTAACTGTTTGTAGACTAAATCACACCTGCTTGAAAGTAAATCAATCCTCAGCCTATTCATAAAATCACATTGTAAATCTAATCATACTTCAACAAAATAAATTATTATAAAACAATATATAAATACATAAACCTGAAAGCAATGCTAAGTTGGCCAACGATCTATCAAGATGAATTAACATGAAAACAACTATGATAAATCTAATGAAATCATGAACTGAATAATAAAACAACTATGATAAATCTACTGAATGAAAGCATGAATTAATAAATGACAGATCTACAAAATAAAACACTTACAATCAATACTACTAGCATCTGCTCAGGGAAGAGGGCCCTTCCTCCACTGAGCAGAGCTGGATCTCCACAATGAAAGTCTACAACTCCAGAATTAAGAAATTTCCAGCATGTATTATCATAATGGAAGAATTACAATAGATCTGGATCAAATCCTACATCATAACATTGTGTTCTCTCCTATCTTACATCTCCTATCATCCATCTCCTATCGTGCCTAATCTATCATGCTTAATCCATAATCTCTGCCCCTTATCAATGAGATTGATTACATATTTATATATAAAATTATCTCATGGAAATGAAGAACTGAGCCCCCAACTTGTGATCTGCAACAGGTGGAACACGGCCGTAACTGTTGGCAACTTTGGAACCGGCCGCAACACAAAATATGGAAAATACCCTCTGATCCAGATGGAGATCGGTGGCCACCCACCTATTCCACTGGCTCAAAACAATTGTTCATTGTGGCAGTTTCCTAGTTATTTTTCGGCAGTTTTTCGAGTCCTAAACTTCCGGGGCCGTTTTGAGGCCTTAAACGACGTTTTTTGGAGATTCGGGGCCAAATGGTTGCCATCGGCATACATTTGGCCGACCAAAAGTTGTAAAGCTTAGACCAACCTTTCCAACGAGTTCTCGAACGCCCAAATCGGAGATCGTATGCAAAAGTTATGACCCCAGGAAGTTGACTGTTCAACTTACCACCATGGGGCCGCAAACTTTATGACGGTTCATCTTCTAGGGTTACGTTTTGGACTTTTGGGGTTCTCACCTCATTCTTATTATAAATAGGCCCCTTTGGCCTCATTTTGTATTCAACTTGGCATGAATGAGCGTAGCAGCCACATCTCTTCTCAGAGATAGCTACCACCATTCTAGCAATTGTATTACAGTCTGTTCTATTTTCGCCATTTAATAGAATATGTGTTTACTGTATCTCTGTTATATGTGCAAAATGTCTGTTATTATGATTCTGTATATGTTCTTTCATTTCGTTCACACATAAATCCGGATCACCCTCTCAAAGAACCACCTGCATATCTCAAACTGTAGCTTTTTTTGGTGATTTCCTCATGGTTCAGGTAAATGAGGATGTTACTCACAAAACCCATGTCTCGGATTTTTGAGATTCATTTCCATCTTCCCGCAAATCAAGACGCAAATCAAGGTGTTCTTATGTGGCATGCGTTTTTGGTTAAGGCTGTAACAGCTGGCTATGAGCGTCCTGTACATGAAAAACTCACTCCAAAAACCATCATTAGTAAAATTATGCATAATAGTATTTAATTCATTAAAGATAAAGGAAAATAATCACTATTAACCACTTAAAAGATCAATGGAAGTAGCATGCTGTTCAACGCGCAGCTACAACAAATGGATGAAAAATGGAATGATAAATGAGAAATAATGGTAAGAAAATGGATGAAAAGTATGTCGATAAATGATGAAAAAATGGACAATTCCAAGGCTCAACACTCCCATCTTCTCTTCTCTTATTATGGGTTGAGCTTCATCTTGTGTGTGCTCTTCCCAGAGTCTGCCGAATGTAATCACTTCCTTCTGGCACACATTCCTCAAATGAATGAATCCCATGATCCTGGGAAGCTATTCAAGGTGGTTATCACAACTTCTGCAATCTCTACTTCTTCATCCATTGCTTCAAGATGCTATTTGATTTGAGAGACCCTTGTAAAGTATGACTGTATGGTCTCTGCATTCTGGATATGTACATTATTCAACTGGTTTCTCAAAGTCATCTTCCGATTTATGTTCTTCCCTTTAAATAGCTTGTTCAAGGAATCAATCGTCTCTTTAGGTGTCTTTAGGGAAGACACTTGTAGTATAAGGTGATCCTTGATTGAATCAACAATGATCTTCTTGGCCTTGACCAAGTTTTTCTTATGTAAGGCTTTAGCCTCATCTCCCTCTAGAACTAGAACCTCTCCACTTATGTAGGTATCCAATTCATTTTCTTCAAGAACCAATGAAAACTTATATTTCCATGCTTGAAAGTTTTCGGCTTCATCAAGCTTGTCATCAAGCTGGTTGCTAGGTCATTTTGAAATGAGAACCTCAAATGTAAATAGCAAAATATTAGATCTTACCGATTTGAGCTGTCTATCTTGGTTCTGGATCTGGCTGATCTAGGGTTTGTCAGAGAAAATCTAATTTTCAAAACTTGGAATTTCAAACTTTTGATTGGATAGAAATATAGGCCTCTTCAAGGAGAGTTGTCCAGTGTACTCTTTTTCTAAAAACAGTGGAGGGAAGCTCCCGGAGCAGGAAGCCCTAGTTTTCCAATTTTTTCTACAAAAATGTCTGATACTGTTTCTATAGTATCTCCAAATTTACTGCTCCTCTATATCTAAAAATTCATGCTATGGTAGCCTTGTCTATCCTCTTTCCAACACCATAGGTTTTACCAGAATTGGTTTCACCAATTGGGACTTATGAGATTTTTCTCAAGGTGAATTATTCCAGGACTGTTCAAAATAACGAACTTGTACGGTATTCCATGTGTCACTATTTCACCTTTGGGGTATGAAAATTTTACCATAGCAAGTACATTCTGTGCCCTATATGGAACATCTTTCTAAATTTCATTTGGACCTTTGTATCCCGAGATATAGCAATTTTCCCAAGGTGTCCTATTTAGAATGAATTCTGAAAAGAGGTTAGAACCCTGATTTGGAGGAATAATATCTCTCATAATATAGTGAATATGAGTCTGAAAGTTTTACACAGGGTACATCGAGAGTTTATCTTGATCCTGTGAAAATTTTGGCTCCTGAGACTTCTTCAATCCAGAGATATAGCAAATGTACCAAAACTACAAGTTTTAGTATTTTAGGGTTTTTCAGGCCCGAGGTCAAACTAAGGTTTGACTTTCCCATAGTTTTACTCAACCAAAAAATTCAACCTTGGTCTCTAAACTTTGATTTTTATGAGGAGATAAATCCTATGCTGGGCTCACTAAAAAATTCCTCTTCTGTAAAAATCCCTAATTTTCTACAGCAAAAACTGAAAATGTCTGGAATCAAATTCTACTTCGACAGAAAGATGTGCCCTTCAATGGAGAGTTATCCTAGCTTCTGTTTTCTGATGGATTGTGGAAAGAGACCCAAAAAGTAAGAATCCCTAGCTTTTGTAGATGCACAATGTCTTCTTCTCAGGTTAGCTCTAATACCGTGTTAGATTTTTATCATTTAAGCAATATGATCTTAGGATCTTATCTGAGAGAATAACATGCAAAACAATCAATCACAAGAGACAATAGACACAAATATTTATCATCGAGGAAATCATAAAGGAAAAAACCCCACAACTTCCTCAGAGATAGAATGAGCACCAGTAGCAAAATTAAAACCCGAAAACATAAAGATGATCTCCGACAGTTGATCTCTCTCACTTGTGCCAGCACTTCCTCTCTCACTCATGCGCCCCAATTGAGTGAGTGTATGTTCCAAATAGATAGGCTCACTCTCTATTTATACTAATTTCTGACTTGACAATTACTTAGTCTCTATGAGAGTCTAATAACCCTAGTGCCTCTCAATTGTGGGGAATTTTTTCTCATGATCTACAAGGAGGGTTAACCTCAACTCAATTGTGGGGACTATTTCCATGAATTACAACGGAGGGTTAACCTCATTGACTTTACATGAATTTATTATATTAATGACTCTCCCGATAAGAACATCGAGGTACAATGAAATACAAATGATTCTCCCAATGGGAACATCGGGGTACAATATAAGATACACAAGTGAATACATTCCGAAGTTACAAAGACATCAACATACCTATGCGATGGCAGGGCATTGGTGAGTAAGGTGGTCTCCCTCACAAATCCTATAAGGGAAATTGGGCTTGCATTTTGAATGACTAGTTTTATCAATAGTGCCAACATGACTGGAATTGGTTGACTGCTTGTCCCCATCATGACCTCCATAGGTTGGGTGTTTAGGTCCAACATGACTTGCAGAGGCTGGTTGTTTTCCCCCAGCATGACCTCCAGAGGTTGGGTGGTGAAGGTTAACTTGAATTGCATAGGTTGAGTGTGTGCCCCCAGCATGAATTCCAGAAGCTGGGTGGATGGATCCAACATGACCTACAAAGGTTGGATGGGTGCCACTAGCATTATTTGTAAAGGCTAGAAGTATAGGGTCAATTTGAATTGCATAGGTTGAGGAAGGTTTCCCAGCATGACCTGTAGAGGCTGGGTGACCGGGTCCAACATGACTTGCAGAGGTTGAAATGGTTCCACCATCATGACCTACATAGGCTGAGTGGTTAGTATCAACATGACTTGTAGAGATTGAAAGGGTGACCCCAACATGACCTCCAGAGGCTGGGTGAATAGTTCCACATGACCTACAGAGGTTGGATGGGTTCCCCCCTTGATTTCGAGTCTTCTTCCTATTATTATTTCTTTTAATCCTTTTAGACTTCAGGATACTAGTATTAGAACTTTCACCGCATGAGGTAAAAGGAGGAGGAGAGGTTTCTATAGGTGAAGGGGAGGGATTATTTTGATACCCTTGATATAAGGTTCTTGCTTGCGAAGCATCAAGAGCATTCAGGACAGTCAGAGTGGAAAACAACCAAACTCGGAACCCAAGGGTGAATCCAGGTAGATTCAAAGTGGCCATCAAAGGAACACCAACATTCTCGGTGAGAGGAAAAGTACAAGGAGCCCCTAGAATGGGGGTCTCATGTTTAGTTTCCTTAGGGGTATTAGCCATTTTTTATGACAAGAGGACAAATTATGAGGTCGGCTGGAAACCAACAGTACAAAGAACACACCACTAGCAGAAAAATGTAAGTGCAAAACCAGGAAAACAAAGGTACCTTCCAAAGAAAATTATGGGATGATTAGGGCCTAGAACAAACTAGTGAAATTCAAAGAGTAGTTACTTGGTGTCTTGTGATGATTTTTATGGGTGCAAGTGTTTGAATCACCAAGCCTCCCTCCCAAATTGTTAATTGAGTTTACCTCCCAATTCTACCCTAGGTATAGTGGAAATAACCTTCCACCATAACCCATGTAAAGTCCTAACAGACAAGATACTAAGGCTACCAAAATTGCAGAGAAAGTTCGGTAGAACAGTCGTCAGTCCAAACGATGCACATGGGCAGGTTAGTGAAGCTCGAAACCTAAACAATACCAGGTACCACACGGGGCCAAAATAAGGTGCTGAGTAAGTCCCCAAACCTACAACAACTATGGTGTATGCTATATAGAGTATAGGAGGGGTATCTCCAACTACTCAGTACCGCATGACCTCATGCTTGACTCCTGTGTTAAATGAGCTTTTCGGTGTCTTTCTCTATGAAGTTGTATTTCCTAAAATATAGGACACTATGTTTGAGTTTGAAGTTTTGGTTAATTAAATGTCCCTAACCCAAAACATTAGCCTAGACTAGTGTGTGGCGTCCCTAGAAAGAAACATATACTAATAGATTTTATATATTTAAACGTTCTTTTTAGAGTCGTTAATTACTTAAAAGGTGGCGAAGGTGAAACCAATGGTGTTTAACTCGACATGAGAAACAACATGACTAAAAAAAAGAGAAATGAAATGAAAAAGCAAACCTACTTCTCTTTCTTTTCAAGATGAAAATTGAAAACCACGAAAGAAAAACTTCTTTTCATTTTTCAAGAACAATGATATGCAATGCATTTAAGAATAAAACCCTAATCTATGTGCATATAAATAAATTGTATGTTCTTTTTACTTTTTCTTTTATAAATGCAAAAGAAAAAAATCCTACAAATTAATTCATGCAAAGTAATGTAAGCGAAGCAAATATACTTGTGCTCTATACCCTACTAACAAACCCTAGGCTACCCTAAAGTAAAAAATAACCTCTCTAGGAAGGAATACTTGCAAAGGTAAAAAATACAGCCACTTTTGCATGAAGATACTAAGCAATAATACTGACACAAACAAGGTTCAAGAAGGTCTAAGGTTCATCCTAGACCTATAAACAGAGGTTTCTCAGCACCTTTCCCAGCAAGGTCAAGCCAAAAAAGGAGGTAGGGGGGGGGGGGGGGGGGGGGGGGGGGAGCAACAAAAATAAGCCTAAATACTTGAAAGAGACTTACAAATTAGATAAATAGAAATCTAAAGAGAAGACACTACTCCCAAGGGGTCATGCGTAGATAATAGACCCATAAAGACCTTTGAAAACAACCCTCAAACACCAAAAAATGATGAAAAAACTCACTTACAGGGCCATTCGTGAGTCTCCTTAAGGAAAGTCACGAATGAATCGTAGGTTGCAAGAAGGTAGGTTTGTGAATGCATCCTAAACTCACTACTATTCAGTGTAGAAGCTGCGAATGGGTGGCAAAAAGGTCAAAAGGTCAAAAATTGGCCTAGAAAAGCAGAGGAAGTGTCCTAATAGGTATGAAAGTTTCTCCTAACTTGCAAGAAGGACCTGAAACCTTAAATACACTAGAAATAAGTCAAGGAAACCCCAAAATAGACAAGGCTCCCCAGCAGAGTCTCCAATTTTGTTGTAGAGGAAAGTGTTCCTATGGCTAGGGGTTAAGTGGCCACCAACATACTAGGGTTTAAAGACTAATGCATATATTTCTGCAAGAAAAATGTAAACAAGATTCAACTATTAGATGGGTTCATACCTTAATCAATGAAGGTTGATATAAGCTTCCCTTCAATCCTCCTCTTTCTCCTCTTGCTCCAAGAGACCTGCAAAACAAGCTTAACCTTCCTCAAACCAATTTGACTACATGAAAGGAGATTATGTTTAAAGAAACATGAAACGCTAATTTGATAAGCATCATCATATAATCATAAAAAAATATTCAATACATAAGACACATTGATTTGGAATAGGAATACCATCACATCTTTATTAATCATGGAAGAAGTACAAATATTACCTTCTCCTCAAGCTAGGCACCTCACGAAACCTTGATCTAGTTATCCTACTTCTCTTCACCAAGGATATCAGCCTCCAAGCTCTACAACATAAGAAGATGGAATATAGGGTAAAGGTAGGGGGGATGAGAGTCCAAATTCCACCAGCTTAACAATACAAAGGCCAATTCCCCCATTTGGACCTCTCTCGATCTATTATATACATTTTTGAAGAGTTAAGGTCAAATAGGGATCAATTACAATCACAGGATCAGTTCTAAAACTTCCCAAACCATCCCTAATTCGAGAATAATCATATTTTTATAAAAAATTTACCACTATAGGAGAAAATCGTGGTTTTTGTGAAGCATAGTTGTGAATGCCAAGGAAAAGTCGCATGTTTACTTAAGCAAAGTCACGAATGGGTCAAACAAGCTCATTTTGAGGGAATTTTCATACATTTTCAGGGTTTGGTGTCTTCTGGAATTTTTTTCCTTACTCAGATACCTTTGCAAAGGTCCAAAGAAGAGTTCAAATTGAGTTACATAAGTCTATATATAGATCCTACAATATAGGTGTTTTTCAGTGACTTTCATGAAGTGTTGAGATGCGACGAAAAAATGGGAAAGTGGTCACATGCAGAGAATGTGTCATTTTAGTCTATAGCACCTTGGGACAATGAAAAAATACATTTACATCCTTTAGAGTGTTTAAGTTCCCCTAAGTAATTTATATGCTTCCCCAGTTCCACAACCTATTCCCTAGTACCCTAGAAAGTGTCCTTGGTGGGTTGAAGAATTTGCAATAGGACAAATGACCCATTCAATGGTCATTTTTGTTTTAATGAGGTCATGGTACCCTAGGAGAAGTCTAGGAACCCCCAAACCTAATGGTTTAATGGTTCTTGTACCCTTAAAGGAATGGTGAAGTAATGAGGGTCTTCTAAGTGTTGATGCGGTAGGTGAGATGGTCTTAGTGCTCAAGGGATTCCTTGGACCCATACTCTTGATTCCTTGGTGGTCGTGAGGATGAGGCTCTTGGAAATATGGTGCACCCTTTATAAGTAGAGGACACCCTTAAATATGGTTATTCCCTATCATATAAAACTCTAATCTTATGACAATAAAATAAAATATTAAACTTAATAAATAGCTTACCTTTGGAAACCTCGCTACCACACTAACCCTTGTCAAGGTTGACCACATTAAGTTGAAGTGTTAATTTTTTTTAAATGTGATTTAACCCTATCTTAAAGACTAGACACCCTCACACACATGGTTTTCAAACCTTAATAAAGTCGTCCCCATTAAGTGGATGAGTTTTTTAAAAAAATCAATAAATAAAACATGTAAACCCTCCTAGAAGTCGGCCCTAGTTTCTCTCTCTCAACACCTACCTTGAGTATTTATACATCAAACTTTTTCCATAACTCAATCACAAAAAAATGCAATGTTTTGAGAGTTTGGACTAAGGTTTTTTTCTGGTCTACGAAAAAACTCATGGAGCAGTGGAGTGGGATGTCATTAATTGCAGACCCAAATTTTCACAGATGTAATCTTCTTGGGTTAAGTAAACAATCCAAGTTTTGGAGAGTGTTTGTTGTTACAGTCTGGATTTTGGATAGTGTTCATTGTTGGCTTTGTAGCAACAGACCTATCTTTTGGGATTGTGGAGTCAGAAGTGAGAACTCGGTGGGAGCAGACCTACGAATATTTTTTTGGGATGCATCTTTTACAAGCTTCCACTTGTCCACCACTTTTACCATAGTTCATGTGTTGATACAGTTAGAGTTTTGTGCTTACTACTGCCCTTGAACAATCAATCATACAGTATGATTTTGAAGTCACCTAAATCACATACAAAGTACGAGTTTGTGGTGATGGTTACTGTTACTAGATACAAGCCTCCTTACAGTGTTCTCTTCAAGTTTTAACAGATAGAATTTGGAGTCTTCTACTGATAATGAATAGACAAGGTATGTATGCATGCACCCAATGAATGTGTATGAATGTATGAACATATAAATACAGTGATATACGGTGGTGTATGTACAATGATGTGTACATCCTTTATGACATTACACCTAATTATGTACACTTTATTTTTATACTATATACTCTATGATCTATGATGCATGCATGATGCACTCTTATACTCTATGATGGTATGTGAATAATGATGTACAATGTATACGGTGGTATGAACAGTGATGAATTCCATCATATGCCATGAAATGATGATGCAGCCCTATGCTATTTGATGAACACTCCATGATGATGATGATGTGATGATGCATGCTACACTGTACACTCTATGATGATAATGCATGTGATGATGATATACACTCTATGACATTGCTGCAGTCCTATGATCTATGATATATACACTATGATGAACATGCATGCTATGGTGTGATGATTCTCTCATATGCACTATGGCATACACTCTATGATGCACACTATGATGATGTATATTTGATGAGGACGCATACCCTATGACGATGATGCACACCCTGCGATGATGCATGCATACCTTATGATCATTGAAAGCATAGCATAACTACTTGATGAGTGACTGGGTATGATGTGGTGTACAATGATGTACATGAATAGTGTATGGAAGTGATCAGAGAGCAGAGATTATCAGTAGTAGTAAGTTCAGTGATTGGTTTTGATAGGTCCGTAGGTTCAATCCTCTTTTTCTTCAGGGTGGTAGGGTGGTGCTAGCAATCTTGTGAGTTAAGATGTTTTAGTAGCTCGTTAGTTGTAGCTGACGAATCCTAAGGGGTTGTAGCCCCTTCTAGTTGTAGTTGGTTAAGTTGTATTAAATTTGTTTCCCCTAGTTGTTGTTGGGTAAAATTTATTTTTAAAAAGGATTCCATGGTTTTACCCCCAAGACTTGGGTTTCCACGTCAAAATATTGTGTACTATGCATCTTGTTATTTTCATGTACATTGATTATATGCTATGATTGGTGATTAGCAACTTGTTGTTGATTAAATTTTTTATGATTGTGAAAATATTGATTCACCGCCCTCTCTGTTAAATTTATGAACCATTGATTTACAAGAAAATGAGAGCAATTGAGAAGTAGAATTATGTAGTGGAATATCAAGAACAATGTACACTGAACAAGAAAAATTTTGGACAAATCTGATAAGAATTGATCAGTTAATTACAACATTAATATATATTCATTCAATGAATAATACAATGATTATACATTAAATATAATTTGAATTCCATGGATAGGATTCGAATCTACCAGCTCAAGCTAACTGAATACATAACTAGGCATGTCTAAATCACTATAATAGGTCACTAGCATAACTTCATATGTCTAAATCAATTCTCAATCAGTTAACTGATGAGGTAGGTGGAAAAAGGCGCCACTCCCCATGCAGGCATGCAAAACTGGCGCTAGACTAACTGAGAGTGGTCTAACTGATTGTACCTAGAGGTTGACTTAGCATAAATGCATACCTACCACAACCAAATTATGGAGGTTGTTGTTGGTACTCAGAGTGGCTCCTAGAGTGTAGGGATTGGCACCGATGGCACCAATGGAACCAATGACACCAATAGAACCAATGGCATCGGTGGCACCAAAATCTAGTAAATAACTCCTAAGTTAGGAAAGATGATCAATTAGACTATATTTGGTCAAGGGAGGATTAAATAATCCTAACACGCCCCCTTAATACTAACTCAAACAACTTGGGCCCTGGAAACTAGGCGAAAAGTCACTTATACAATCTAAAAGAAATAAAAGTTGCTTAATAAACTAAGGGAAATGGGGAAAACCTCATGGGAAACCTCCCCCTCAAAATAAGTAGTGAATCAAGAAAACAAGCTATACTTAAGATAAGAGGACATTTTCCTCTTTGGGTAAAAACTTGTAAAATTTTGCTGCAATTTGCAACTTTGTGGAGCAGCCATGCAGAATCAAGGTTCTTATGTGCATCAGCATCTTGGGACTATTCATGTGAAACTTTCCATATTCTTCTGATCTGTTGAATGTTTCTTTTGTCTCTTCTTTCTGGAGGAGGAATGGAATGATCCATTTTGTTCATTAGTGGGAAAAATTGTGGATCATTCGCTATCATCAGGTAGCATCTATGTGGAAGTTTGTTGCACCAATCTATAGGTAGAGAAGTTGTTTGAGAGAGTGCAACATGTTCATTCTGATACTGGGATCTCGTTCTTATTCTATCATCTAGATTCCCGGCACCACTCACAGCTGCTTCAATGTGATTTTGGGATCATTTAGGATTCTGATTCAGAATAGGAGTTGGATCAGGATATAGATCTTCTTGAGGTACAATCTCAATATCAAGATAATCTCAATCTTGTTCCTCATCTTCTAAAACTGAAATATGAGACAACACATCATTATCTGCAAATGGAGATGAAAGAGATTTTTTACCTTCCCTTTCGAATGGCTGTCGAGATTGTTTTGGATCTGAGTATGGAAGAAAGTGTGAGATTTCATATGTCTTGGAGGCGTGGTTTGAAAAAATCTTCACTATAATATTCCTAGTTGAGATATCTGATATCTCTATTGAGTCAGGACCAAATACAACTTGCTTTGGTGATCCAGTTGTGTCATCTGATAAACATATAAAAAATATGTTGCAAGAGAGGGAAAATAGAGTACATTCTTGAACTCTACAAGCTGTTGGGATATGTGAGTTATCCCCCATATGAATGCTGGGTCCTCCTGATATATCTAGAGTGGTGAAGTATTCCCTGGAGAAAACCATGTGGTTGGATGCTCTAGAATCTATCAAATAATCCTTCGACTAAGTGGGGATTTCCTTCAAGGAATGGCACCTCTCATGATCTTCTGTTGGTTGTCCAAAATTAGACTTATTTACTCCTTGTGGAAGGGAAATATCATTTTGTTCAAGGAGTGTTGACACCTGGTTGATGGTATTCTTCATGCAACGGCTCTCTGGATGAAAACCTCTCATACAGTAGGGACATCTAGTCTTCTTGAATATGTTTTTTTCTTGGAACCTGAGGCTCCATATAAAGATCTACGATTCTCCTTTGGATTCGAATCAGTGTTTTTGGTATCCTTCCCTTTGTGCTTCCCTCTTGCTTGCAAATTGTTTGAGTCTGTCACTAAGAGTGCTAGGTTATTGGAGGTTTGAAGCACTCCCATTTGAACCAATTTATCTTGCTCTTGTATTAAGGACTCAACAAAATCATCTAGAGAAGGAATATTCTAATTATGGATGGAATCTCTTCCGGAATGGAATGTAGAGACAAAGACTGAGTACTCTAAGCCAAGATTTCTCAACGCTGGCAGCACAAGCTGCTCATATTTGGAGCAATCGTATCTAGTTGGGATCTTATTAGTCGAAACTAACTTTCACGTCTAGTAGTAAAATAAGAATAATATATCAAATGATGAATATAAATGTAAAATATTCTCACCTTTATACGGCTTGAGCTAGCATAGTGAAGGGTTATGCCCTTTCACTAGTTACCTAATAATCTAATTAGTTATAATTAATAATATTTAATTAAATATTCACAACATTGCCTTCCCCTTGGGAAAAGCTTTGTCCTCAAAGCTTGAGTATTTTCCTAATGTCGTCCTTCATTCTGATTCGGTGTCAGTATTAGAATCGGACAAGATTTCTAGTGTAGAGAATTGCACTTCCTTTCCATTGATGATTCTCCATTATATTGTCTAATTGTTCCTACATTTATGGCTAGGGGTCCAGTCATTACCACATCAATGACATATGTTTTTCTTCATTTTTATATTATCATAGTAACTGTTATATGACTTCGACCTATTTTCCATATGATTGAGGTTTGTGACATTGATGGCTGGGTGACCAAGTATCTTCGTAGTACCTACATTGTGTCTCTTTCTCTTGTCAATAATGGTTATCACCTCTTGTTCTTATTCCTTCCAATTTGTGTTCTGCGGCTTTGGCTTTATATCTTGCTACTTCTACATTAGATATGTCATGTAACTTTAACTATTTTGGGGGGTATGGTTTAAGACCTCCTAAATAGGTTTCGAGTCTTTTCTTGTCAGACAACCCAAATACTCGTGTCGATAAGGATTCCCACTGATGTGTGAATTCCTCAATGCTTCCAACCTGTTGTAATCTAGTAAGTTTACTGAAAAATTCATCTTCTGTGATTCCTTGAAACCTATTAAAAAAACCATTTGTGAACAAGTTCTTGGTGTAGGTAAAATTATCTCTCCTCCACCATAAGTACCAATTATAGGCGTACCCTTCCATATGCATTGATGCATATTTCACCTTCTTCTTGTCAGATTGAGTGTTGTAAATGTTGAAGTATTCTTCTGCTTTGTTTAGCCAAGCAATGCATTGGTATTCACTCCCATTGTATTTCGACAACTCAATTTTTGCCTTAGGTGGGTACACTATGTAAGGACAATATTGATTTCCTTTTGCCTTACGGTTTGACGATGGCTTGGAACTATTGGATGATGCAAGTGACATATTTAAAATTCTTCGTTGTTGGTGGTGTTTTTAAGCCTTTTGTTCTCTACTATCTTACTGATAGCATCGTTTTTGTTGTTTAATCATGACTCCAAATCTGGAAGAATTTTTGTTTCTATCTCTTTCTTAAGCGTCGCATTGTTAATATTTATTTCTTTTTGCAATTCTTCTTGATTCCTTGCGAGTGTTTCCTGTGTGGAAACATGAAATGAGGAATCTAACATGTTTGGACTGCTGACTTGGTCTGGGCTAGGTATGAGTCTTTGTAACACCTCGATTAATGTATTATGGTTTTGCATCATGGTGCTCAAGTTATGTGTTAAGGTGTTTATGTTTTGATTCATGGTACTCATTTTGTCATCCAAGTATTTTTGTTTTTCATTCAGGATGTCAAAATTTTCATCCAACCTTCTTTCTAGTACCAGAACAAGCTTGTCTTTGAGTACTGTATTGTTATTTTTCATCTCTTCCTTCAAGCTTTTTTGGTTAGTGACAAAATACTTGATGTCCTTCTCCATTTTTTCGATTTGTTCTTTTAGTTCCGCCATGGTATTAGACCTTGTATGCAGAGGTGTGTACTTTGACGCTATTTTGGCTTGTGAGGGTGATTTTTTTTTTAATAATAATAAATATTAATTAATTAATAAATACTATTATTGTTTTTTTAACTATATAATATTTTGTTATATAGTTTTTTTTAATATTAAAATAAATATTATCATAATAATATTATTATTATATTTTATTTATTTTATAAAAAAATGGCACACACACACACACACACACACACACACACACACACACACACACACACACACATATATATAGATATGTTTGTTTGGATTGGAATGGAGCAGTGTGTGACTAAGCAAGAGTGCAACGATTGGGAGAAGCGTTGGTTGGAATGGCGTGGACAATTATGTGCAAACAATGATGGAGGATGGGGATCTAGTGCATGATGAGCAAAGGAGAACAACGGTGGTAGGAGGGTAGGTGTGGAGGAAGGTGATGGATGGTGGTGGAGCGCGAGGGTAGGAGGACGCGGTGAGGGATTGGACGACACAGAGGAGCATAGGAAGTCGATGGTGGGGAGGAGATGATCAGTGGAGTGGTGGAAGTTGATGGTGGAGCACGCTGGTGGATGAAGGAAGCAACATGGAGAAGCTGCATGTGGGGAGAATTTGTGGTAGAAGTGAGTAGGAGAACAAGGAAGAAATAGGGTGGCGTGAAGAGGGAGTGTGGAGCTCAAATGCAAGAGGGCTGGCACAGGTGGAGGACCGTGATGGGAACACAGTGCAGGCTAAGTAGTGGATGGTGAGGGTGTATTGGAGTAATGTGGAGCAGCTCAGATGGGAGAGTGAGTTGGTGGAGAGTGAGTGGAGTGGTAGTGGACGAGAGCAGCGAGAGTGGAGTAGGGACAATGCATATATCAGCAGTGGAAGGGGGGAGGATGAGCCGAATCCGAGCTCAATTTGAAGGAGTGAATCCTCTCAGATACCACTTAGATAAACCGTATCCGTTTGGACTCTTATTATTCGAATTCGAATTTCATGTTTGATAGTAAAATAAGAATAATAAATTAGATGATGAATATAAATGTACAATAACCTATCCTTTATACGGCTTGAGCCAGAATAGTGAATGGTTACGCCCTTTCATTAGTAAACTAATAATCTAATTAGTTATAATTAATAATATTTAGCTAAATATTCATAACAATATTTTCTCTCTAATCTACATTGTTTGCATTGCAGTACTAGTGACTTGTATTTTGTAAAGAATTGCTGAATAGATTTGAAACTGTTGGGTTGTAGAGAAATGAGTTCATTCTCCAAAATATGCCCTCGAAGTTCATCTTGTTTTCCAAAGAAATATTCAAGCTTATCCCAATATGCGTTTGGATTCCTTAGTCCCTCAAGGTGGAACAAAATATCCTGAACTATATGAGTGCACATGAAGCCGAAGGCCTCATCAATCCCATTCAGAAAATTATTCTTCTCAACATATTGTTGGGGCTTAGCTTCTCTACCCATTGTCATCCTAAACAGTACAAGCTTGTGCAAGGAT
>LPNX010384025.1:163636-170541 GCA_001517045.1 Pseudotsuga menziesii | reverse complement strand
TTTGATTTTTTGACTTAGTAATGAGAAAATAAAATTTTTTGACTCAAACCTATCACCTAAAATAAAAGAAAACAGACTGGTTATTTTAGGAGATAACAAGAACCATGTTGTAGGAAATGAGATAAGATCATTGAATGAATTCATACTTGGAGTGAGAGGAAATAAATTCCTATACATGATAATGTTACCGCATTGATTGTTTGTTGTCATAGTGTTGGAAACCCAACAACTCCCCTTCATTTTGGTAAAATCAAAGGGCTCCCTCATATAAATTTTGTAAATAATTAGCTTTTGATTTTCTTGCTTGATTCAGTTAGTGGTTTAATTGTATTTTTGCTTGGATTTCAATTGTCTTCGCTTGTCATTTCTTCATAATTCTCCCATCCTCCTATATAATTTTATTTAAGATAATCATATGTTTTGGGTTGGTCTAAGATTGAATGGTCTCATATTTTGAAAGTCTCGCCGATCTCCAGTCTTAATGCATAGACACTTTAAAGCAACATTTTGGTAGATCAAGGTAAACCATGTAAATACCCAATTTTATGATGATTGATCTATGCCTTGAAATATTATCTATTAAAGAATGAAGCTAAGTCTTTAACTTCAAATTTTCATGATTTGATTGCATTCTTTAAGCTTTAAAATTTTGTCAAAAATCCTTCATTATTGTAATTATAGGTTCTTTAATTAATTTATGAAGGACTTATTTAAAAAGATTATTTTCCCATCCTCATGGATTATATATTAATTTTCAAATATTCTTAAATATTGTGTCTTTTTGGCAAATCTATAAGACTTTTCTTTAATTTCATCAAAGCTAAGGCTCTTTTGTGTATTATTAATTTCATGCTTTGTAAAAATTATAATCTAGTCCAAAGTTATAAAACTTTATTCACATTCCTTATAATTTTAATCACTTGGTTGATCATATATCCATTATGGTATTTGTTTTGAAACAAACAAAAATCAATTTTTATTAATTTTCAAAATAAAGACAACTTTTTAGTGAATTCCATGGTGCATAGGAGTCTTTCCTTTTAAATGACTTTATTCATTTACATTGTCATTGAAATATGTATCATGACTAAATATGAAAAAGGTTATGAAAGGGATTATACTCTTAATAATTGTATTTTATCACGAAAACATTAATATATATCAAAGCCTTTCATAAGGGAAAAGGTCACGTTTCTTTTTATGCATGGATTTGGAAGGTCAAATTTTGAAGATTTCTGGTTTCTACACTCCATGTAATATATATATAAGTGTGAAATATAATTTTGTTGTGCAGGAATCTTAAGCATTGGATATGGACGCTTATGCATAAAGGTTGCCTGCTTTCCAAGCATGCTACTGTTGCTCAACCAAATCTACTTTTAGTTCATGATAAGATCGTTTATATACTTCTAGATGAAAATATTTTAGCTTTATACAAATCGCCAGATTTTAAGGGAAAGCACGGTGATGGTTTTAAAAATAAAGTACCAGCTGTCAAACACAAAATATAATCTTTGGCAAAAGGGAAAATAAATTACTGTTAGTTCCTGATTTCTGCAATTAATTGTTATCTAGAAGGGTGGTTAAAAGAAACCAACTCAAAGCTTGAATGTCAACATTGTTAAAGGAATCTACACCAGATGCTTGAGGAGTGTTCAACGCTGCTTCATGTCAACAAAACTCTCTTATTGAATGCAACTAAGCCACATCAAGATCACTGCCATGTTATCAGATTTTAGTTTAGCATAAACTCCATGTTTCACGTGTCAAGTGAAGACAACAAAGCAGTCACCAAAGTCATTTATTCATTGATTAAGAACTGGATTATCAACATAAAAGAAATCTTGAAGTGACCTGGATCACTACGGCCATTTGCAGGATTTCAGGCTAGTCATGGAAATGGATTGGTGGTGTGTGATGACAACACATTGAATAGAACACAAGAATCCAGGATTTGATTGTCCAACTTATTAGAATAATTGATTAATGCAATAATTCTAGAAGGGACTAGTTCATTGAACACTGTTACCAAATCGATCAAGAGAGATTTTTTTTTTACTCATTGACATCAGAATTTTACTTCATAGTCCATTGATAAAATGATAGGGACGTTTCTTTCCTCTCAATTTTTTTTCTTTTATTACTAAGTGTGAATCTCTCTTTCTTAATTGATATATTTTTACCATACTTATTGATTGTAGTTAATTGATATTTCTTTTTTGCAGATATAATTATTGGAGAAAATTCAAAGGCAGGTTGCAATGATTAAGAAGAACAGATTCCCATCATTTTTCAGGTGATATTTTTTCGGCAGCAAACTACGGGCAAATAAAAGTGAAAATCAAAATTTTGAAACATGGGTTTTTAGCAAAACAGACCCATTTACTAGGCTCATTTGGAATTTTCTAAAAAGGGTGAATCATTTGGTATATTTTCCTAGTTCTTTGAAGATATGTTTTCACGTTGCAGCTAGCTAGGAGAGTCAGTTCGCCTTTCAGTTTCCTGTTTGTTTTTATTTTTCCTATTTAAACACTAGCAGGGGGATACACATTGGCAGAGGGGGTAGCACTCATCATAGCTAGAGAAGTTTCATTCTTTAAAGTTCTGTAATTTTTCTATGTTCAATGGTTTTTGTAAACCAAAGAACAAGAAATGCTGCTGCGAGTGGGGTTCGATTTCTGAGGCATTTGGAGAATTGATATTATACAGTTTTATACTTCATTCTGTGTGTTGGTTTTTTCTGGAAATTTTTCTGAATATCACTGAATGTTATAGGATATTAAAGACCCTAGCTAAGTCTTTAAAATGTTTATCACGTGTTAATGATTGTTCTCCTTTATTAACTTCACTTTCATATATATATATATATATATATATATATATATATATATATATATATATATATCGTGCTATTATATGTGAAATATTCTTTTATGGATCCCGAATAATTACACTGCCTTGAAATGTAAATGATTTATTGTTATGTTGAAGTGAATGAGTTTCTTCACATTTTCAATTGATTATAAATCTATGTTAGATAAATCATTAACTTGCAAGCTGACCTTGTTTCGTCTACAAGTTAGTATATGACTATATTCGTTATGTTTAGGACTGTGTATATGTTTGATTCATTTGATAACAGGTTTTAATTTCTGTTTGAATTATTTTGTAATGAAATATCATCTTATTGTCAGATAATTCAGATTTAATTCTATTTATTGTAGACTTTTCTAACAGTTCAGAATTATTGATCATCTTATGCTTTAAAACCTCTTCTCAAATTAATAATTCATGCTCTTGGCTAAGATAGGTATTCTGCATTTAGGCCACCATAGAATAGAATTAGGAGCTACTATTTTATGCACTTAGCTTAAGATAACCTTCAGCATTAGTTAGTTATCATGTTAAATTTCTTTGATTTGTTAGCAGTTTGGTTTGAAGAACCTTAGCACACACCCACCATAGAGAGACTCTCTATTCTCAGAGCACCTCATACAGGCAGTAGGGCCTTGATCCTGTGAAGGACAGTTACTTTAAACACATACAAGATTGCATTAAGTCGAGTGTGTGGGATGTCTTTCCGTAATTTGGCCTAGGACAATTTTTCCAGCCAACAGATAATTATACGAATATTTGCAAACATTGATGTTTCATCAACTACTAAATGAGTAATATTGCAAGTCTCCAAATCATAGTATATGAATGGAATTTCATCATTCTTGCACATCAGTATAGAACTTCCCACTGCTTGGAATGGTAGATAGTCTGAACAATGTATATTTATATTTCTCGTCATATCTTACATAAAAGAGTCCATGTTAACCCTCTACCATCCTCAAAATGGCTCTCTGTTTGTTGAAGTCGATGTTGACCACATATCGGTTGGTTGCAGTGTATGGTGAGACACATAGATCGCTTCCTATGTCTGATTTAAATTGAATAAACACTCCATTTATTCAATTCAATGTTCAATGAGTACATTAGGTACACATATAATGCATCTTCTTCAAAATTTATTCTGACATGCAACCAATATAATTTACCTTTATAAATAACAACATCTTTAGGAGTAGTAGGCTCACCATCAACACCAATGGTTTCTCTCCAAACTCTTTTGATATTGTTGTAGATAAAAAATTCAGAACCGTCTTCATTTTTCTTATGATGTACAAGTATCCATCCATGCGTATGTTGACCTGTATTTCCTATTAGAGAAAAGAAACCAACGACCCCATATATCAATTTATGATGTAATAATTTTGATGTCGTGGTAGTGGAAAATTTTTAGAGAGAAAAATTATTCAACCAACTATACATTCAATAGTATATCTATATTCTGGATAAGGGACATGAAACAAAGATGTATGTCCTATATGATTGATAAAATTATATACAATATGGAACTTTGATAGTGTCCCCACAATTGTATTAAAAACCTTGTTTTTGTTATATTGTTCTTTTTCCAAGCACCAAAAAAAGTTGGTCTCGACAATAGCTCTTCACAATGTTTAGAGATTGATCAAAAGTGAATCAATGTTGAAAAGGGCACCCATAGGAGGATCATCTCTAGAAACTCGAGTGGCAGTAAACTCCAGATGCTGGGATCCATTTTCACCTAACTAAAAAATACATAGTTATTGTCAATAGAATGATAAAAAATTTTAAGAATAAAATATTTAAAAATGAACACAAAAATCTCTTTCAAGTATTTACAAATAAAATACAATTCGATAATGGATTATTTATGAATAAAGTAAAATTCAAAAATGGATCAAAACTTATAAAATATGTTTAAGACATATATATAAATGCATGCAATGATACTATTGTATAAATACAATGATACGAATATGAAAAAAATGAAATTTGAAACTATGTTTTCTTATGTAGAGAATGAAACTAGTGGCTCAAAAGTCTCTTTTTTTTCTTTGCATGACACCAAGAGTTTTATTTTCTCTTTTTACAATTTCATTTTGTAGTAGTGCCAAAATCAGGAATTCTGCTATTCATTTGAGAATAGATTATTTAAATAAACACACAAATTAATTAAACTACGTACAAATAAAGTATAATTTCATAGTGGATTATTTATGAAAAACGTAAAATTCAAAAATGGATTAAAACTCATAAAATATGTTTCAGATATATATAACTGCATGTAATGATACTTTCCAATAAATACAATGATACAAAAATCAACAAAATGAAATTTCAAATTATTTTTTTCCTGTGTAGAGGATGAAAATAATGTCTCACAACTCCTTTTTTTCCTTGGCATGACATCACCAATTTCTTTGCTCTTTTCTCATAATTTTTTTTTATATTAGTGCCAAAACCATGAATATTGTTCTTTAGAATCCCTTGGTTAGATTCATATTTTATTGCATCCTCTAAGTTGTCATATATCAAACCAAAACCTGATGATATTTGCCCATATGTACGAAAACCATAAATAAATATTTTTTGTGTATCAATAAGGTTGAATTTATTCCCTATGTCCTTTTGAATTTCAGGCTTGGAAAGGATTCCTATTCTTGGATGTAGAACATTGAATTGAAATTGATGTCTCGACCTTAGCTCATCTATAATGTGTTTGATGCACAAAATTGGACGATGGTTGATTTTTTTAAAATCCATTTATTTTTGAATTTCAGAGATAGATCTGAAAAAAAACATGTATGGTATCATGAAACTGAACATCATCAAATATTTGAAATCTTTAATAGGAATTCTGAGGGCCGAGTGAATCGTTTTAGCTCGTATGTTGAAGGAAGCTACTCTAGTAGGTGCTAGAAATAGTAGAGGGATTTTTCCATTTCTTAAATGTATTGAAAATTCTTGTGAGATACAATGTATAAGGTAAGAATTTCTAGTTCCTACAGTTCCTTGAATGAACATCTTGAGTAGGTTTGCATTTGGTCCTTCATCGAAATGTTTAATAATAGCTTCAAAATAAAGATGTTGCTTATCGGAAAATGAGGATGGAGTATATGATCTAGAATGGGAGAGATCTCACATGGATCCACTTGAACATGCATTTTTAATGAAATCTATTGGGTCTTCTAAATTGTTATTTGAACCTGTAGTACTATTCCATGCATGGATCAAGTCGAAGTCTCTACACCCAATATTTTCAATGTCTGACACTTGAACAATATGAGGAGGAACGAGATGAGATAACATATCCCACTCATCCATATCATTGTCATTATTGATTTCCTCTTGATGTGTATCGGGCTGATGCACAATCATGGACTCCTTTAAAGACACTTTAGATGCCAAATAATACTGGAATAAACGGAAAACTCTGAATTTAGGTGACAATTAGGGGTACTTCCCTAACTTATTTGAAGATGAAGTAAAAATATAAAAGACATGAAATTGAATCAACTTTCATAATATATAGCATTTATGCAGAGAAAATGTGTGTAAATTATTATAAAATTAGTTTTTGTGAAAGTGGGTTTTCAAATTTTCATCACATCTTAACATATATGTTTGTGTGGGTGCAACAATATATGAGGTAAATGATGTCAATTTGGGATAAAATATTATAGACATATAAAAGGACATATGGGCCTAGTGCAACACTATTTATTCAGAATTTTTCATGAATTATTTATTATTATTATTAATTATTGAAGTCACAAAAGCCTGAAATTAAAACCTTATGTGCGGGTGCAACACTTTAGGGGCAAAAAGTAATGAAATCCTTGATTTCTAAATATAATATCATAGAGCTTGATCTCGTCTAGTGCACCATATAGTTTTATTTGGAAATGGTGATGGAAATCAAAATTTATATAACAAACAATCAATGTATGTATGTTTTAAAACTGACGTGTGTCAATTAGAAAAATAATTATAAATAAATAAAACATAGTTTTGAAGGAAAAAATTACATA
>LPNX010384025.1:96136-161136 GCA_001517045.1 Pseudotsuga menziesii | reverse complement strand
ATCATCATCATCACCCTCATCCTCATCATCATCATCATGGTCATCATCCTCCTCATCATCATCATGGTCATCATCCTCCTCATCATCATCATCTTCATAAGCATAGATAAATGTAAATTGCATATATTCAATGGGCACTAAATCACATATGCGATATATCCCATATGCACTAAATCGCACATGCGTTTTGGAGAACATGTAAAAAACTTTCCCGTTCATTAAAAAGCATTGTATCAATATCGCATATGCAATATATTGGAGGTGCGTTATATCGCATATGCAATATCTATTTTATACAAAATGTTGGCTGGCGTGCTATGGGCCAGGTTTACTGTATAAAAAGACATAATTCGTCTGAACCCGCACAAATAGAACTATTCAACATGCAATTTTTTATCATTACTTACATAATTCCATAGTTTTGTACAGGCTTGGGTGGATTTCAATGGGGAATGTACGTAATAGAGGACGAAAGTCAGCAAGGAAGGTGCTTACACTGGAATAAGCGAAAAAGAAAAAAGAAAAAAAGAGGGAAGATTCAAGAAATAGTCGGCATTCATTACATGAGGAAATAGTTCCCATTCCCCCTCAACAGATACTTGACGTAGAGGCTGAGGAATATAATGCAACATTAAAGGAAGCTATTTATACGAAAGTTGATATTATTGATCCATTAGTAAACGGAAAATCTTGTGAAGAGTTCAATACTTATGTTACTCCCAATGCAAATGTGACTCAGCAACAACCATGTTCGGTGGTTCAATCTCCTAATTGAAGTTGTGAGCCTGTAGTGGATGTAAACGTCACTCCAACATTTCAAATGGCAACAAATTTTGCATCAAAACAAAAGAGAACTCCTAAACGAATACAAGTGGACGAGAGCGGATTGACTTCCATAGAAGGTAAGGTGGCTAAATGCACTATCCTTCATCATTGTTCTCAAATAATGAAACAATATTTTGATAACAAATCCAAAGATGGTAAATGCCAATTGTTTTTAGCTTTGCTTAAATCTAGAAATATGGTAACTGTTAGAAGAAATTTAGGCATAACAACAATGAAGAATATTGAATCAAGTAATCACATTGTTAAATCTCTTGCTGCTACATTCACATCGATTGGTAAAAAATCTTGTTCACAAGACTGTAATATGGCTCATCGTGTATTGGCTGAATCAATTGTATGCAGATCCACAAGACAACCTCGTTTCCTTAATTGCACATCACAAATTGTGCCTTTACATCCAAAGACACTCAAAAAATATTCAATAAGAAGAGACAACCTTGATGTAGAGGGAAAAATGGAAACATTATGGGAATTTAGTGGTAGGTTGCCCCGCAAAGACATGAAGTTAGTCGAAGCAGTGAAGGGCCTAGTGCAAACGTTTTGGCATGATAACACTAGGCCTTCTTCTAACACGAAGGATGTGTTAAAACATTGTAGGGGTTCTAGAAACACTGAACCTCATGTTAAACATTATCTTGACATGACACAAACTCAACTATTCGAGATGTTTAAAGTTGCACACGTAGAGCTAAGGCTCGGGCAAAGATCTTTTGAAAAATGCAAGCCTTGGTATGTTAGAATCAATACCATCTGAAACACTTGTTGTTGTAGATAGAAAATAGAGTTTGACCTATATTACCATACATTTGCACATATACGTCGTTTCTTGCATCCTAACCATGTGCAAGAATGCTCAAGTACGGTACCGCCAATGTCATCCAGATATTTCATCCATAGCATAATGTGTCTAAGGCAAGATGGGCAGACACATAACTTAAAACAATGTCTAGATGGTTCTAGCAACAATTGTGGTGGGCTATCATTATGGTCTGATTGCATCCATGAAAGTGAAGATCAAGCATTTGGGAATGCAATTGCCGAGAAGTAGAACTATCAGTATGAGACATATCAGCTACATGATGGGAAAGAAAGCAGGAAGATTAAATTAGTGAATTCATAGGTAAATTGTTGAATATTGACATATTAATATTCATGTACACATTTTTTATTATGTGGATTATTGACATATTAATATTCATGTACCAGGTGCGAGTATGTGATTTTATTCCAAAGTTTCGTGGAAAGATCCAAATGTACATTCAACATGTCAATATGGCACAGTGGCAAGATGAGCAATTTAGAATATGTCGGGACACCTTCCCTCTCAAAAAAATACTATCAGTGGTTGAATTTGTAGAAAATTACACCCTACAACCACAAAATGAAATTCAAAGTCAATACTATCACTCAGAGCAGGTGAGCATAATGGTGCATATCACGTATCAACATGGCCAAGATAGCAATGAAGAGAAACATGTGATAGTGAAAGAAAGTCACTTCTACATAAGTGACGACCGGACCCATGACATCCATTATGTGCAACATTGCTTTAAATTATTCTATGATCATGTGATAGCTATGGATATACCATTTTATTGTCATTTCATTTGGTCAGATGGTTGTGCTGGACAGTTCAAGAATGCACGTGTATTTGAATGGTTGTGTTTGTTGCACATAAAATACAAGGTTCCACATGTATGGAACTACTTTGAAACTGGTCATGGAAAAGGAGAGCACGATGGTGCTGGTGCATGCATTAAAACTGCCCTTCGAAGGGAAGAGATGAAGTTTACAGGTGCTCGCCTTCGAGACGTTGCATCTATAGTCAAATGGTGTGCATCTGTCATGGGATAACAAGCAACAAGGAAACACTTAGTGCAAAGAATATTTTGGGAGGTGACAAATGTGGAATTATCACAAACACATCAGGTGAACACAGTGCATGGAACTTGACATTTTCATTCAATTAGAAGCTCAGACAACTCGGCCCTACAAATTTGGACAAGATTGAAGGCTTGCTTTTGCAGTTCCTATAGCATTAGTGAATGGGATGATTGTGAGGATACAAATACCATTGATACATGGGATAGAGTGACACGTAGCACCAATTTCAACAGGGTTAATGAAATAGACCATTTGGAAGATGACCAGACACATATTTCTACAGACTACAATCACATATTGGATCTCATACAAGCAGGTACATGAGTAGTACCTAAATAAGAAAATGCATTTATGTATTGTTTACTCGACCTATGTAGAATTTAATTTATGTATAAATTAGAAATATAAGACCTTATTTATAAAATGCATTGTTAACTCAACCTATTTCCTTTCACAAGTCAAATATATGCAGTGGTTGCCCAAAAAAATAATGAATGGGGTTCTGACTATTGGTTTGCACATTGCTTAGAGGGGAAACAAACCATTCTAGAACCTGTTACAGATGATGGAAATATTGAATTCCCAACTGGCTTGATGGTTATAAAAGGGGAGTACTTGACACTTGCAGCACAACAGCAAAGGAAGGGTGGGTATGTATATCAGGATTATAGACCAGGTGCTATTGTATACCACTTCACCAACCTATTAGTTGGTATAAACATCAAGTTGCATATACTTGGTCACAAAAGTACGTCACATGTATGATACTTGCTACCTCATATAGAGCACGAAATATTGATGGACACCATCGGCACCAGAGATGATCCGGATAGCCTACATCTATGAGTGCATTGTCAGGTGCATTATTTAACCTTTAAAGTGAATTATGAAGCACAATTTCAATTATTTAGCCTTACTTTATTTCCAATGTAATAAACATGTGATTGACAGATACCATTCACAGACATAATATTATTTAGAGGATACTAGACACTATAAACACGATCATACAACCTCAGGTGAGTTATCTATAAATCATGTTTGCACATTTTCATTGGGTTCTCTTTTCTTTCTTATTATGTTACTAATGTCTAGACTTTCGTGTGCCTAGGATACAAACACCATCTACGGCACATTGGAGGCGCAAAGAATGGTGCCTTTAGACACCACCAAATAGAGTTCAGAAAATAACAAGTTATCAAGTTGTTGAAATTTACATTTATTGATCTTCTTAGTTTAATATACATTTAATTACATTTCCATGTACAAATCAGAAACCAACTAGGCTTACATGATCACCAATACTTTCATGCACTAACTAGGCTTTCATGAACACCAATTTGCATGCACCAACTAGGGTTGACAAGGTATGAGATGGAACTACGGTTTAGTGAGCAATTTACAAGTTAAGAAAGGGAACTAGAAACACATGATCACCAATACTTGCATGCACCAACTAGGCTTTCATGAACACCAATTTGCATGCACCAACTAGGGTTGACAAGGTATGATATGGAACTAGGGTTTAGTGAGCAATTTGCAAGTTAAGAGGGGGAACTAGAAACACATGATCACCAATACTTGCATACACCAACTAGGATTTCATGAACACCAATTTGCATGCTCCAACTAGGTTTGACAAGGTATGAGATGGAATTAGGGTTTAGTGAGCAATTCGCAAGTTAGAAGAGGGAACTAGAAACACATGGCCATGTACAAATCAAAAACCAATTAGGATTTCATGAACACCACTTTGCATGCTATCACTAGGGTTGACAAATAATGAGATGGAACTAGGGTTTACTTCAACCAATTTAGGGTTTGTAGGGTATGATGTATGTTAGTATGGTATGATGTTAGTATCATAGGGTATTGTAGGGTATGATATGGTATATATTACACCTGCATGCATGACTTAGTGTTATGGTATATTGTTAGTATGTTATATTATGGTATGTTATTGTATGTTAGTATGGTAAATGTATGATATCTTATGTGTGATGTATGGTATTGTATGATATTATTGTATGTTAGTATGGTAAATGTATGGTATGTTATTGTATGATGTTATGTTATATACATTTAATTACATTTCCCTATACAAATTGGAAACCAACTAGGCTTACATGATCACCATTACTTGCATGCACCAACTATGATTTCGTGAACACCAATTTTCATGCAGCAACCAGGGTTGACAAGGTATGAGATGGAACTAGGGTTTAGTGAGCAATCATGCAAGATAGGAGAGGGAACTAGAAACACATGATCACCAATACTTGCATGCACCAACCAGGCTTTCATGAACACCAATTTGCATGCACCAACTAGGGTTGACAAGGTATGAGATGAAACTAGGGTTTAGTGAGAAATCATGCAAGTTAGGAGGGGGAACTAGAAACACATGATCACCAATACTTGCATGCACAAACTAGGCTTTTATGAACACTAATTTGCATGCACCAACTAGGGATGATAAGGTATGAGATGGAACTAGGGTGTAGTGAGCAATCATGCAAGTTAGGAGAGGGAACTAGAAACACATGATCACCAATACTTGCATGCACCAACTAGGCTTTCATGAACACCAATTTGCATGCACCAAATAGGGTTGAAAAGGTATGAGATGGAACTAGGGTTTAGTGAGCAATCATGCAAGTTAGGAGAGGGAACTAGAAACACATGATCACTAATACCTGCATGCACCAACTAGGCTTTCATGAACACCAATTCACATGCACCAACTAGGGTTGACAAGGTATGAGATATAACTAGGGTTTAGTGAGAAATCATGAAAGTTAGGAGAGGGAACTAGAAACACATGATCACCAATACTTGCATGCAACAACTAGGCTTTCATGAACACCAATTTGCATGCACCAACTAGGGTTGACAAGGTATGAGACGGAACTAGGGTTTAGTGAGAAATCATGCAAGTTAGGAGAGGGAACTAGAAACACATGATCACCAATACTTGCATGCACCAACTAGGATTTTATGAAAACCAATTTGCATGCACCAAATAGGGTTGAAAATGTATGAGAGGGAACTAGGGTATAGTGAGAAATCATGCAAGTTAGGAGAGGGAACTAGAAACATATGATCACCAATACTTGCATGCACCAACTAGGGTTGACAAGGTATGAGATGGAACTACGGTTTAGTGAGAAATCATGAAATTTAGGAGAGGGAACTAGAAACACATGATCACCAATACTTACATGCACCAACTAGGCTTTCATGAACACCAATTTGCATGCATCAACTAGGGTTGACAAGGTATGAGATGGAACTAGGGTTTAGTGAGAAATTTGCAAGTTAAGAGAGGGAAATAGAAACACATGATCACCAATACTTGCATGCACCAACTAGGCTTTCATGAACACCAATTTGCATACTCCAACTAGGGTTGACAAGGTATGAGATGGAACTAGGGTTTATTGAAAAATTTGCAAGTTAGGAGAGGGAACTAGAAACACATGATCACCAATACTTTCATGCACCAACTAGGCTTTCATGAACACCAATTTGCATGCCCCAACTAGGGTTGACAAGGTATGAGATGGAACTAGGGTTTAGTGAGCAATTTACAGGTTAGGAGAGGGAACTAGAAACACATGATCACCAATACTTGCATGCACCAACTAGGCTTTCATGAACACCAATTTGCATGCTCCAACTAGGGTTGACAAGGTATGATATGGAACTAGGGTTTAGTGAGCAATTTGCAAGTTAGGAGAGGGAACTAGAAGCACATGATCACCAATACTTGCATGCACCAACTAGGCTTTCATGAACACCAATTTGCATGCTCCAACTAGGGTTTAGTGAGAAATCATGTAAGTTAGGAGAGGGAACTAGAAACACATGATCACCAATACTTGCATGCACCAACTAGGCTTTCATGAACACCAATTTGCATGCTCCAACTAGGGTTGACAAGGTATGAGATGGAACTAGGGTTTAGTGAGCAATTTGCAAGTTAGGAGAGGGAACTAGAAACACATGGCCATGTACAAATCAGAAACCAACTAGGCTTTCATAAACACCACTTTGCATGTTATCACTAGGGTTGACAAATAATGATATGGAAATAGGGTTTACTTCAACCAATTTAGGGTTTGTAGGGTATGATATGGTATATATTACACATGCATACATGACTTAGTGTTATGGTATATTGTTAGTATGTTATGTTATGGTATGTTATTGTATGTTACTATGGTATGATGTTAGTATCATAGGGTAATGCAGGGTATGTTATTGTGTGTTAGTATGGTATGATGTTAGTATCACAGAGTATTGTAGGGTATGATATGGTATATTACACATGCATGCATGACTTAGTGTTATGATGTTAGTGTTTTAGGGTAATGTGGGGTATGTTATTGTGTGTTAGTATGGTATGATGTTAGTGTATGGTATATTACAATGGTATGGTATGTTAGTATGGTATGATGTCAGTTTCATAGGGTAATGTAGGATATGGTATGATGTTAGTATCATAAGGTATTGTAGGGTATGATATGGTATATTACATATGCATGCATGAATTAGTGTTATGATGTTAGTGTATGGTATATTACAATGGTATGGTATGTTAGTATGGTATGATGTTAGTATGTTATGTTATGGTATGTTATTGTATGTTAGTATGGTATGATGTTAGTGTCATAGGGTATTGTAGGGTATGTTATTGTATGTCAGAATTGTATGATGTTTGTATCATAGGGTATTGTAGGGTATGATATGGTATATATTACACATCCATGCATGACATAGTGTTATGATTGTTAGTTTATGTAATTTATTTAGTGTATGGTATGGTTATGATGTTAAAAATTTGAGGATATCCATAATGTTGAAAAGTTGATGAGTAGTAAATTCTTCCTTTAAGTATTGGAAATTCATAAGTTAGCACACATGTGAACCAAACATATCATTATATCACATAGGTGAACCACACATATCATGTTCCAAGATCAAGTCAACCATATATGTATAAATTTGAACCTTTCTTTATATTATATATGTATAGAAATAATGTTACAAAAATTGTCATGCCACATGGCCATAATACAAAATAGTGGATCAAAAAGTACATTTGTGTGTATATGAACAAAAAGTTACATCTACGTATGCCCCCTATACATTTATTCTAGTTATCCCCCCTTTCTCTACCACTGCCAATGTATTCGAAGAAGTATAGCTTTCTTTTCCATCTGCTCACTGGTGATCCCCATCGCTGAACAAGAGAGATAGGTCGCATCAGTGGAGACTGCAAAAAAACCAAATTTTGTAAGTTAATTTACCAACCTTTAAAAATTCTATGTACATTTGTTCAAATTCCAAAACCAAAATAACATTTTTACTTACTGTACGTGAGTAAGTAATGGTGGTTTGTGGTGCCTCACTAACAACGACCCTGATTGGGTGCTCTTCAAACACCACTTGCTCACTATCAAGCTGAATAAAAAATATATATATGCAAATATCAACAAATATACATGTACCTTGGGGGGCAAGAGATGGGTCACCGATTTGGGTCTCTTCAAGCACCAAATCAGAGAGAGCGATACACAAACGTACAAATAAAGTGATACATAAACATACCTGCTGGCTTGTCAAAGTTGCGTCATCGATTTGGTGCTCTTCACACACCGGTGCCTCACTAGGGGCCTGCATAAAGTAACATATATGTTAATTTCAGATAAAACAGTGAATCAAAGACATATATACTACATGGACGGAAAATGATGTTACCAAATAAAGAGAAACATACATGTACCTGGCTGGGGGGAAGAGGTGGGTTGACAACAACCTCGCTTTGGTGCTCTTCAAGCACCACTGTCTTAATAGGTCCCTGCATAAAGTAACATATGTCAAAGCGATACATATGTCAAATTTAGATAATAAAAATAATCTTAGACATATATTCTACATGGACGAAAAATGATGTTTTCAAAGAAAGTGAAACATACATGTACCTAGCAGGGGGGAAGAGTTGGGTCGGAAACAACCTCACATTGGTGCTCTTCAAGCACCAATGGCTCAATGGCTCCCTGCATAACGTAACATATGTCAATGTCAGATAATAAAAAGAAAATGAGACATATACATGATGGATGAAAAATTATTTTTCCAAAGAAAGAGAAACATACTTAATAGCATAATTAAAATCATATTTAAAATAATAGTTGTGTTTGGGAATCTACCTCTGCATGAGAGGGAATAGGATGAGATACAATGTACTCATCCTGATCACCCTGTATAAAACATGTTGTATCAAAATTAGGATGTATTGAATGTTACAATCTATACTATAAATATGTAAATAAAGTTGACAAATTAACAAGTATAGTTCTTGCCCCTATTGGTGAAGAACCAAACCCATATGCAATATTCACAGCCACATCAATATTCTCAACATTGATCGATAGACTATGCAACTTTGGTGTGCCATGGGACACCAGCTGTATATTTGTTCACATAATTTGCTAGATAATTAAATAGAAATAAATTGCGAAACAATTGAAAATTTGGATATGAAACAAAATATAATATGAAAATAATGAGTTTTACTTACAAAGTGAAGTAATCCATGTCTCGAAAGTCTAAATCAGAGCCATAGCATATGCCTCCACACAATGTGCAAGGGTGTGGAGTAACATGATGCTCTGAATGCTCTGCATCTCCTGTGTGATCTGTAGATGGGCCCGCCTTAGAAGTGCCAACCCCTTGGTCTACATTGCCTTGGATATCAGTCCCATGCTGAAGCAATGTATCTGCCAAGTCAAATAATTCCTCCTGTGTATCCTCAATCATAGGACCCGTAGGAGGATATAACCGAGGGGGTTTTGGTGTGCGTGGAGGGCGTGCCACACAGTTAGGATCTATCCTGGTCCCTTCCCTATCTTGGGGCATCCCATGACCAACACCTTGGAATCCTAAGATATCGAAGTAGTTAACATGTTTCCCTAGGATGAATTCTGCATACAACTTCCTAAGGAAATAAAATTGGATGTCCCTATTTCCATGAGGGTCTTCATGGAAGACCATATACCAACGATCCATCCAATTGGCCTTTATATTTAGTTCAATGCACCAATATATGGAAATATGTGCTCGACTGGTGGGTGGAACCAATCCGATGCTAGGGTCCTGGAATAATGAAAATAATTGGTCTTTTGTAATTTTAAGGGCTTTGATGTCTTTATAACTCAATCCATCGGAGTAGTATTGCCTCCTGGATTCTCTGTACGAGCTAATGTTGTACAAAGATCCTTGGGATTCGAAAATTGTGTTTGTTATTGTGTCCAATGCATCAGCTAAAGACTCTCTCAAATGATCCCCCCCTCTAATAGATGAGCTAAGGTGCCTCAATGATGCCAAACGTGCAATAATCTATGAATTTCGATCTTGTTCCCCCTCCGGGTTTGGGTTTGGGTTCATGTTTGGGTTAGGTTGTGGGTTATTAGAGGGTGGGTTTTCCACATTGTCTTGTTCATTTATGTTATCTGTTAATATTTAAACAAAAAAATGCAATTTATTTTACTTAATCATTCTTTGATTTCATTCAATTTTTAAAATAATTATAAAAACTATGAAATTATGGAAAACGATAAAGAATTGAAGACTAACTAAAATGGATAAGATCATTTACCTACCATTGGAGCCAATCCACCTTCAACTCGACCTCGAACTCAACCTCCAAAAGCTAAAACACAAATCGCTTTTGCATTATTTGGCCCACGCGGTTTTTTGCTCTCCCGATCCTCGACTGTGCAAATGATATTTGAGGCCTGTAGCCTCTATTTTTTTTTTAGTTTTCAATATCGCATATGCATTTTGTAAATGTGAAATATCGCATATGCCCCATCCTTATTCCTACCTAAATAATTAAATAAAAGAATTAAAATTTAGTAGTCTATAATTCACTTTAGTGGACTGTAAGTCACTTTATGTAGTCTATAAAATATTTTTGGTAATGTGAAGCATGCAACTAGAAAGGTTATTTTTATCATTATGTTGGTGTAAACATATTGTTATTGTTCTAAGAATTTACAAACATGGTTTTGGAGCCATAGTAAAGGAAATCCAAACCAATTGAAGGATTAATTTAGTGTGGGAATACAAACAAGATATGCCTAAAATAATGTTATCCAACAAGCATGAACTTTAATAAAGATGAGAAGGAGGTTACTAAAATTTCAATGAAAATTTATGAGAGACGGGTAGTGGCAAATGAACTTGACAAAAATTTACAAGAGGAAATAAGTAAACTAAGTAGTGATATTGTTGATAACAAGTAGAGGATGCAATATATTTAGAGCAAAGATTTGTGGAGGCTTCAATCTTTGTTGATTTCAAGCTACCATGAAATAATAATTATTTACTTAAGCTTCTTACTTAAATTACTAGAGATTTCCATTAAGAGTGGTGTTAACAACACAAATAGAACATGGATATTTGAGTGACACTCCACAACTTGAAAGTTTTGTGAGGCTATGGGAGTCCTTTTTACGCAATGGATGAAGGAATACCCTTTCCACTTTCATTACCATGTCATTGAAGTAGTCACATGTGCAGAGAAATAAAAGTAGTGTGATAGAAAAATTAATATTTGAAACATGAACTAGGGCCTTTCGTGTTGGCCATTTATCATAGGTTATGCTTCTTGTAATAATAGAAGATGAAAAAGATTCAGGTGACGCTATGCAACTTAAACCTTTTACGAGGCTATACGACTCCTTTTTAAATGACCGATGAAGGAATACTCACTCCAATTTTGGCATTTTCATGGTGTAGTCACATGTATAGCCAAATAGATATGGTGTAATAGAAAAAGAAATAAATGAAACTTGAACTAGGGTTTTCGTTTGGTTGTTTCTCCTTTGTAAAAAACTATGTGAAAATACATGTAGAAAGTTACAAATGTCGATAGTTTGTTAAGAAATGGGTTTCCCATCGAGGAGGAATTGGAAACAAATGCAATACATAGGCTTCTTCTGTGGTTTGGTATTGAGGTGGTTTTCTTCCAAAAACTACCTCCTTAAGTGCCATTGTTGTTACACAGTAGTGTTATTGCTTGGCTGATTATCTTAGAGAAGTGATTCTCGGATGAGCTCCACCATCACCTATGCTAGAAATGGTAATATTAAAAGAACTTGTTGATTAAAATCAAGAAAAAACTCTATTGTATTAATTATTTTGTACACATAATGCTACCTATTACTTTCCATGCATATACACATAATGTTACCCATTACTTTCTAAAATGCGATATATGTGTTTTGTAAATGTTAAATATCGCATATGTGATATTTAACATTTACAAAACACATATGCGATATATCGCACTATGAGATATATCGCATATGCGATATTTAACATTTAGAAAATGCATATGTGATACTTATTTACGAACCTTAGCCTTGTATTTGGGCTCGGGTTATTCCAAACGTACCATCAATAACACATATGCGTTCTTGATTTGCACTTCGAAAGTGCGTTTCTGATTTCTTAAGTGGCACTAAAAAGTGGAACCAACTTTGTGCGAGCGCCCTATCTAAAAGTCACTCATTATTTTTAAATCTATGGCTAATAACTATATGATGATGATGGTTAATCTCCACTAAGACCAAACTTTCGTCTATCGGACCTAAAGAACCAATTAATTAGTTTGTTTTAAAATTGTATCCCTATGCTCAAAGAGCTTGGTGAGAAGCATCCCGATATCACTATAACTTTTACAAGTTAAAAGGCTAGGAAGGTTGGTGTTGCAACAAAGATTAGGAAACTGAGATCTAATGTGGGTGTACGTAGGGCACTCTAAGAGGAAGTGATTTTCATCTTCAATGTTCATATTCTCACAGAGATGGTATATCCTTTCCACCCAAGGTGTTTTAAGAACTGTCCAATGACCTATTTCACTATGGAGCTCATGAGAGTTGATTCTTATCTTGGCTATATTAGTTTTTTTCTTTGAACTAGTTAAAATAGAGAGATACTTTTGATCTTCTAGATTAGGATTGATGACCTCCTTATAATATCTTAATTTTCTTTTAGCCTCTAAATATTTATCACACCATAGTTTCTCTTTAAACTTAGAAGTAACAATATTTTTAATGTTATTAATATTTTGCATTGCAATATTTTCCTCGATCTCCCAATGGTTTAACCAGGACCTAGTATCTTTATACCAACCTCGCTTGAGCCTTAGGTGGTTTTCGTTGGAATTAAAAGCTAGCTTAGGAAGTCTATGGTCTCCCATGTTATTGATTTTGTGCTTGTACAATAGGAGCCTAGTCATAGCTAGGATCTCGATAGGGGAAAGACCCACTTCTATAAGGAGAATATGATATGGTGTATTGCGTTTAATTTTGAGGTTATACATTATAAAACACTTCTGAATTTGCTCAATCTTTCTCCAATATTCTCTAGAGATGTTGCAACCCCAAATCTCACATCCATACAAGATAACGGGAGTGACTAAAGTTTCAAAAAGAAACATCTTTTTATCCCACATCACAAGATTTGTTGCTTTACAATTATTTTCGAGACCAAAGTAAGCTTTCCACCCTCCATTAATCCTTTTCTCAGTGCTATAGTTCCAGTTGAGCTTGATTCAAGAAATACATGTGCCATAATATCAGTTTGAAAATTTTGATATTATGGGAATTAAAAATAATTAATGTCACTTTAAGAGTTAAAAGTAATTTTTTTATTTTTATTAATAAAAATACAAAAAGTTTAATGCCTTTCTAATAATAAGTTACAATAATATAAAATATATATATTTTAACCTATAACATTTGAAAATAATATATATAATATATATATTTCACAATATGAAAAGTTCTCGTAAGAGATGCTTCCCTGAATGTAGAGAGCCTAAGGGGAAAATGCGAAAAAGTGTAACTTATGCGAGGCACTATCAAACTGATATCAATTAATCTCACAATCTCTACATGGTGTAAAAGGCTCACTTACTAAGCACCACACCCAATAGTCTTTCTCTTCGGATTTGTAGTTTCTTTGTTGATTTATTTCTTTTGACCTTCCTTTCATAAATACCTACCTTAATTGGCATCTCTGGCTGAGAGCAGGTTTACGCAGGTTATGTCCGTCTCAATGATGTTAATGAATAGACGTATTCAAGATGGCCCTCCTTCATTTCCTAGGCCTTATTCAGGCTTACTTGGGCATAGGAAACCTTCTTCAAATTCAAAAGAATATATCTTGCCCTAGCTAGGACGAACAGGCATCTAGGGTACAAAACCCTATGATATATCTCTTATGATCATGTCACGTTAATTCTATTAAATGCTTTCAAATAATACCCTAACCAAATTCAATCAGAAATAGGTAGTAGTGTGATCCTATCAAAGAGATTGTGCATAATTCAATGAGTATATTACGGTGACTATCTTGTGAGAAATACGGTGCAATATTCTATAAGAGTATTAAGGTGGGTATTGATTCAAGCACTTTATGATTTATGGAACATGTTTCAAAGAGGGGCTTCCTACTCACTGCTTATCTATGACATTGCTTACTATCCTGCTAGGTTAATTCCTCTTAAATGCTTTCAATTAAGACCCTAACCAAGTTCACGACATCTCGTTTTGTTAAATGCACGACCAATACAACTTCTCATTTTTTTAAATGCATGGGATAGTAGTAAGAGGGGCCTCGAAGTACGATATCTTTCACGATCCTGCAAAATCCTTCAGAATTACAGTGACAATCCTGTTACATAGATTGTGCACTGTTTGATCCTGCTGAATCCTTCAAAATTACCGTGACAATCATGTTACAAACATTGTGCAATATTCGATGAGAGTATTATGGTGGTTATTGATTGAATGCACTTATGAAGTTGTCTAAATGTCATATTGATTGAAAGGACTTATGAAGGTGTGTAAATGCAAAGGATAGTAGTAAGAGAAAAATGGGATTCGTACGAGAAGATCCACCTTTTAGAGTAAGTTTGTCGATCTCAGATTTGATGGCCAATATTTTGCACGGCAAGGGAGTGACTCTTACAGTAGGCTTGACGATCATCGAATCTTTAGCATCTCAAGATCCGACAGTCATCAAGCCTGATGCTACTGCATTAAATGCTCTACAACATGTTAAATATTGTTTTTTGTAACTCTTATCCTCTGCACATGGGTAAAAGAAGAGCGGACCTGTAGCCCAGACTGGATGACATCACACAGCCCAAAACCCTTGTTTTGCGCACAAGATGATTTAGAAAATGGGAGGCATGCCATTGAAGTACATGGTTTTGACATTATCAAATTTAAATTTTAAATATACGTAGCATTTTTATTGGACATCAGCTTTTATTTCAGCGGTTGTTAGAACGATTGTCAGAGGACCTCAGCCCGCCTATGTTATGTTGAAGCGATGCCTTCATGATGACAATAATGCCCACTTGGAGCGCGCTCCAAGCGATATTTTCACCTCCATGTGTGGAGGTTATCTGTACATAACCAAAATGGACGGATAACCAAATTTCTCCACCAATGCTTCATATATTATTGAAACAAGACCAACAATTTAATGGCGTGTGATGTTAATTTTAAATACCAATTTTAATATTGTAAACCTTGTATGTTTCTTGAGATGAATTTATTATTGTCCGGGCCTCTAGTTTTATGCTAAATAAGTTTATTCGTATTCATTGTCTCCTCTATTCCTTTCTTTCTATTCTCTAGTCCATCTCATTCTCTAACCTTTTTTTTCATCACATTTAGCATTGAATTGAAACAGTTATAAAATCAATCTTTATCGGGAGGCCTTCCCTACAAGCAGCGATATTATACATAGACTTATCAATTATATTGCAATGCTTCTCATAATTGAAATGATAAGAAACCTCACATTTAAAAACATATTTTCTAGACAATTGGGCAGAATCTGATACATATAAAATTAGGTGGCATTATTAAGTGTGTAACAAGGTTGTTTCCTTTTAGATTTGAATATTTGGAAACTATTTATAGAAAAATGGAATCGCCAAGTGGGAGTTTAATGTCAGAACTCAGAACTACAGATGATCCTCTCACAGAGATTGTGCATAATGATTGTATAACCATCATTTCAGAATTAATGGAATCGCCCTGTGTGAGTGTAATGTCAGAATTAATGAAATTAATTTTGTTTGTGTGACCCTCCTTTTAGATTTTATCATTTAAGCAATATGATCTACGATCTTATCTGAGAGAATAGCATGCACATCAATAATCACAAGAGACAAGAGACACAAAGAGTTTTCCTCAGGGAAACCATAAAGGAGAAAACCCCGCAACTTCCTCGAAGATAGAATGAGCACCAATAGAAAAAGTAAAACCCAAAGACATAAAGATGATCTCCAACAGATGTTCTCTCTCTCACTTGTGTGAGCTCTTCTTCTCTCACTCATGCACTACAGTTGAGTGACTGTGTGTGTGTGTGTCAAATAGAGAGACTCACTCTCTATTTATACTAGATTTCTACTTGACAATTACTTACCAGGGTCAAGTTCACTAGGAGAGTCTAATAACCCTAGTACCCCTCAATTGTGGGAACTATTGCCCCAGCTTACAACAGAGGGTTAACCTCTATGACTTTACATGACTTTATTATATTAATGATTCTACCGATAGGAACATTGGGGTACAATGAAATACAATATAAGATATACAAGTGAATACATTTTGAAGTTACAAATACATCAACACTCCCTCTTAACTAGGAAGGTATTCTCTTGACACAGTTCATCAATACAAGTCTTCGTTATAGGATAGTCATAAAAAATGGATCACCATCAAGCTGGATCATCATCAGGCTGGATCATTATCATCATCACTGCTCCCGCTATCTCAAAAAAGTGGTGCTATCTCTCAATTCTACTCATCATAGGAAGTTCTACAAAGCCATCCCTTTTTCATGTTGGTTGTAGGCCTAGCCTCCATGTAGGTCTTCATCTTCTACAGCAATTATCTGACCATGGGAGGAACACATCCTGCAACCATGTTAGAAAGGCTATGCTCTTACATCTTACCATGGGAGGAACACATCCCGAAACCATGTCATAAAGGATCTGCACTTACATCTGACCATGAGAGGAACACATCCCACAACCATTTCAGAAAGGCTCTGCTCTTACATCTGACCATGGGAGGAACACATGCCACAACCATGTCAGAAACACTCTATACTTACATATGACCATGGAGGAACACATCCCGCAAACATGTCAAAAAGGATCTGCACTTACATCTGACCATGGGAGGAACACATCCTACAACCATGCCAGAAAGGATATTGACTTACATATGACCATGGGAGGAAAACATCCTACAACCATGTCAGAAGGGATCTGCACTTACATCTGACCATGGGGGAAACACATCCCACAACCATTTCATAAAGGCTCTACACTTACATCTGACCATGGGAGGAAGACATCCTGCAACCATGTCAAAAGAGCTGTCAGACTCATCACTTCTCCTTGGAAGAAACCTTGATCTGGAGAACACCAAGCTTCCCCCTAAAGTACTCAAACTTCACTCTAGCAATTTCTTGCATAGGATCACATCATGGCTGATTACATCCAAGGATAACCTGCGAGCTTCTCCAGGAATGATTACATCCGAGGAAAACCTACAGAACCATTTACATCTAAGAAACCTATGAGATTCGCCAGGATTTTATGCTCATACAACCTGTCTCATCGACTATGCTAGAACTCATCACTCCCTCTTTCGAGAGATCTCAATCTGGATCACAGACTGGAGGTTCAGTGCTCTTCTTCTGCTTCGGCTGTACTTAGTGCCATGCATGATTGCTTCATGCTAAACCAAGAGATCACACTTGATCCCATACTAAAGAAGCACCCTAAAGTGCTCTTCCTATCAATGGCACTGCCTTCCCAATCTGAATCCACATAACCTTCCAGGTTAATCTTATGATTCGCCTCATATTTGAGCCCACAATATGCTTTGCATTAATCAGGTGAACATGTCTCGGATCCCTTAGGAACTTGCTAAATGTGTTCACAGCAAAGAAAATATATGGTCTCGTATTCGTTAGGTACATCAAGGACCTAATCATCTGACGATACATTGTTGCATCAACTATCTATGATGAAACATCACTCAATAGTTTCAAGTTCGATGCCATAGGTGTGGTCATGGCCTTGCAATCCATCATCTCGAACCTCTTCAGGATCTCTATTGCATACTTACCTTGTCCTAGGGAGATTCCATCCACATTTTTCCACACCTCCATGCCTAGAAAGTAGTGCATTATATCCAAGCATTTCATCTCGAATTCGGCAACAAGATTCCTCTTCTTGCAACTTTAATGAGTTCCTTTTTTCCTATCAAGAACAATTCATCGACATGTAACAAGAGAATCACCAGTCTTTCACCTTCAACCTTGAAGCAAAGTTTGGAGTCTGTTTTACTCCCAGTAAATCCTAGATCCATCAGTAATCTTTCCATCCTATCGTATCATGTCGAACCTCGGGATATTTTTTAGTCACTCCCTCTGAAGAGGAACATCATTCTCCCTCTGCCCTTTGTACTCTACGTATTAAAAAATTCTGTACCAGAGTGACAACTAGTTTCCTCTGCTACTAATATTCTATGTATATATCTAGGGTCACTAGATACTAAGATCCTGAACCTTTTCAAAAGTTCTTCTCACACCCATCTGTGAGCTTGTCATCTTCTATAAGCTTTCATTTTCAACCTTGTAGCAAAGGTTAAGATTTTCGTCTCTCTAGGTGATCTTCAAGCTCCTCATGTATGTGTTATCCCATGGGTGCCTTCTGAGCTCATACAAGACCTTCTTTAATATACAAACATGAGTCTTCTTGTCATGTGTCTCAACTCCAAGTGGCTGCAAATGTCTCTTCATGGTATATGCCTTATTTCTATGAGAGTCCTCGTGCTACAAATATTTCCTTGTATCCCACAATGTTTCCATCTACTGCATGTTGGATCTTGTAGATCCACATGGAAGATACTACAGACTTCCCTTCAGGTCTCGATACCGCATTCTAGACATCATTCTTCTTGAACTGGTACACTCCTTCCCTTTCATCTTCGCTATTTCTTCATAGCTGGAAGGTTCTGCATCAATGATGTCGCTCAACAATGTCACATAACTGCATTGTGTCTAAGACCTCTTCTTTATTTAAAAGTATCGTCATATTATTTTTCATCTTGTATTATTTCATGAAATGTAATCATTTGTTCTTCTAAACAAGTCTCATCCTTCTTTTCTTATAGGTGATTGTACGCAATCTTTCCTACAAGTAAAATGAACCAGTTGTATGGTTAGAAACATTTCATAAGGAATATTCATAATGGAAAATTCTTTATGCATAAAGATATAATCATACAACTATTTTAGACAATACAACATTCATCCATATCTTACGGAAAATTTCTAGATTCCTTCCATCTCTACCATGACATCATTGATATTGTGCATTAATCCAATATGTCAGCAAAGAGGTTTCATTCTAGCTAAGTAGCAATGGAGAGTTGTATAGCACCATGGGCTACTTACCCATCACATGCATATTAGTAGTATATTGTCATTAATGCAAACATTCTACCATGCATAGCACATCGACTGAATATAAACAAATGCATAACCAAACAATATCATGAAATGACAATTGAATACTTATCTTTATTCATGTCATGGGTAGACTCCTTCTTAATCCTTCTACTTCATCATCTTCTTCATTCATGAAATCATCATTTCTTATCCAAATGCTAATATGGATAAGAGGTTCTTCAAGAATTGATTCCTTCATATTCATCATCGCTTAAGGGATATTCTTTGAATCATGAGAGATAGATCTTCAGTTGCTCCCATCTTCTTTTCTCTTATTATGAGTCGAGCTTCTTCTTATGTGCGCTCTTCCCAAATTCTGCTGAACGTAATGACTTCTTTCTAGCATATATTCCTCAAATGAATGAATCCCATGATCCTGGGAGGCCATTCAAGGTAGTTATAACAATATCTTATTCTTCTTCAATTGCTTCATCATAGCAGCAAACAATTCCTTTTGGTGTCTTCAAGGATGACACATGATGGATGAGATGATCTTTAATAGAATATGCAATGATTCTCTTGGCTCTAGCCTTAGCCTCATCTTCCTCTGGATCTTATAAATTCTTTATTGAAATAGTGATCTAAGTCAATTTCTCCAAGGATCATAGAGTTCCTATACTTCTTTCGATTTATATTCTTCCCTTCAAAATAGCTTACTCAAGGAATCAAACAGCTCTTTAGGTGTCTTTAGGGAAGACACTTGTGGTATAAGGTGATCCTCTAGGCCTTGACTAAGTTCTTTTTGCGTAAAGCCTTAGCCTCATATCCCTCTAGAACTAGAACCTCTCCACTTATGTAGGTGTCCATTTCATTTTCTTCAAGAACCAGTGAGATCCTATACTTCCATGCATTGAAGTTGTCAGCTTCACCAAGATTGTCATCAAGTTGATGTGATTAGTCATTTTTAAATGAAAACCTCAAAAGTAAATAGCAAAAATTTAGATCTTACCGATTTGAGGTTTCCATCCTGGTTCTGGAGCTGGTTGATCTAGGGTTTGTTAGAGAAACCCTAATTTTCAAAACTTGGAATTTCAAACTTCTGATTGGATAGAAAGATTGGCCTCTTCAAGGAGATTTTTCCAATGTACTCCTTTTCCAAGCTTGGTGTAGTTGGATGCTCGATGGTGGGAAACATCTTATTGTTGTGAATTCATTAGTATATAGGAATTAGACTCCATAGTAATCCTCCATCCTATCCACTCACGTGTCATAAAGGAGCATAGAACCGGATTTCCACCTGTAGCCAAGCGCCCTTTATAAGCGGTAACAAAGACCATGAACTCGAACCATAGAGAACGGTTGCAAGGTGATGTAATAGAAGAAACTCAATGAACTTGAACTGCAGCTCCATGCAGACACCTGTTAATCCATGCGAATGATCAATCTAGTTATCAGTTAAGTAAATCTTAACAACAACACATTTAACCCTAACTAAATACGACGACTATGAAAGGTATGTAATTCATACACTTTCCACACCCTCATGAATCTTGTCAATCGACTCCTTCAACTCCAACTCCAAAATATGAGATATATACACCTATCGGCATAACTATTTTTGCAAACTGCTAGTGCTCATCATCATACTAGGAAGAAAATTTTGGGGATGATTTCCAAACAAATCATGAAGGATCTGCCAAATCCATTGAAAATCCACTTCTAAAGTGGGTCCATTTAGCTATATTGTGAATGATTTTCTTAGAAATCAAATACATTGGGGATGATTTCCAAACAAATCATGAAGGATCTACCAAATCCGTTTAAAATCCACTTCTAAAGTGGGTCCATTTAGTTATATTGTGAATGATTTTATTAGAAATCAAATACTTTGGGAGGAATTTTCATTTTATTGTAATCAAACTTTTCAGAGTTGTGTTTTCATGCTAGCTCAACAAGTTAATTCTCTTCTTACTTTTGTCTTCTTGTGCCAACACAACAATCCATTTATGGCCTCTATATTTTGTTAAATGGAAGGGGATGACGCACCATAAATATCTATCTTATCTTTTTGTTGAAAGATCCAATGCAAATGTATCTTATTCTATTTATGTAATGGTTTGTTTTAATAGGTTTGAGAGGGATAAAATCTTTCTTTGGTTATAAAAACAAGTATTCAAAATGTAATAGGAATGATATCAAATAGATGGGGGTAAATAAGGAACAAAGGATGTAAGAAATGGATCTGCGTTGATTGATTAAGAATTGCATTTCTTTAGTTCTTAATAGATATATTAATGAAGTTGTGATCATTTTCTCTTTCGTATGGTACATTAATTCGAAGTAAATTATGAAAGTAGTCTGAGATAGGAGCCCCCCTCTACTCATATTTGTTGTAGTAACTAAGTTTTAGATGTTTAGTTTGGAGTTTTGAAGTGTGATTTATAACTTATAGAGATTGGTTATAGTAATTCTAGTGAGGTTATTTCATTTCCAGTTTGAATATCTGATCGCAGTAGTTATGAAATTATAGTTTGAAGTCCAAGTTGTTTCAGTCCTTTGATTCCAGTTTCTATTTCAAGATAGTGTGAAGTTGCTTTCTATTTCAAATTCATTTGAAAAGTGATTCGATTTCATATGTAGATGTGTGCCAGCATTTACATTAATTTATTTAGTGAAGGCATTAGGTTCGCGGATCTCCATATGGTGTGAGATTGATATGGTTAATTATTTCATTGACGATTAGTTGCAATAATATGGCTATGTGAAGGTGTGATTTTAGGTTCTACTTTTTAACTAAAAATGATTTCAGCAGTTGAGTTTGGTATTTTATTACTTTGAGTATTCTTTACAACTTCAATTTTATTGGTGTGTTATTGAATAGAGGATTCTTTTGAAACAACTCTAGACTAGTTGTAAGATTATTTGTGGATTGCTTAAGTAGGATTATTTTAGTGTGTGTGTTTTTATTTGGATTGGATCGGTAGCAGTTTATGGAAATTTAAAGGTGCATATATTTTTGTTGACATTTTTGCGTTGTTTCCAGGGAGGTACTAAAGGGATTGGAGCATAGTTTATTTCACAATTTTTTAGTATTATTAGTGATTTAGTTACAAGATCAACTTGAGGGAGGAGAAATAGTAAGATGTAAAGACGCCCTTCAAAAATTATGAGGGGGTTCTAGCTTGGGGAATCCACTATGGTGAGTTTCTCCAAATCCTTGTTGCTTTCTTTTCATGCAAAAAGTGTGTGATTCCCATGCTAATAGATAGCCTGTTGATAGAAGGGTCTTAGTAGTGTGAGGATATGAAATTATACCTAATTTGAGAATTCATTTTGAGTAGTTACAAAACCAATTTTGAAGTTCTTTTCAAGAACAAGAGTTTAGTGTATCTACTTTGGAGGTTGTGTGCAAGTTCAGTTTTGCATTTGTGTGATAAATTTCATTTTCAAAGTATTAGAATTCAATTTTCAAGTTGTGAGAGTTCCAAGGATTCATTTTAGTTGTGTGATTTGCAAAGATTTGATTTTCAAGTTAGAAGAATCCCCCTACACTAAAAAACAAAAGTGCCAGCAATAAGAATTTAAATGGATTCAAGACTTGTTGAGAGAAAGAGGGTGTTATTCCATGAGCTTTTTCACATTTTAAGGGAACTTTAAGATATATGTGCAACTCAGGAAGTGGAAGAAAAATAAGTAGATCTAGTAGTATCCCTTGAGCAACCATTTCAATATGTAAAGAACATTAAAAATTTGGAAACTTCACTATATGAAGAGCATATTTTGGAGCTTGAGATCATGCAGGAATATGCAAATCAGATTTTTGAAGACCCCCTGAGTACATGGAATTTCATGGAAATGAAAATTAGTGAATGAGGGACTATATTGAAGATTCTTTTCAGTCCATCACAAGGCCACATGATGACTCTCTTCTTCAACTCTTCTTGGATCTAGATAAGGACACTTTGTTCATTCCTCATATCCATACAACTTTTTAGGTACAATTTTCTTACTTGGATATGAGTCTATTTCTCATTTTTTTATGTGCATGGATGCACCGAAAATATTCTTATACTTAAAAGAGATTTGTCTTCTCTTTAAGTAGGTAGTTTAAAGAATAAAATGTTGCAAGTAGTTAGTTCAGGAATAATGCAACAAAATTTTGTTTCAAATAAGACAAGAATATCAATAATTAACAAAGTTCAAACCCTCTATTCTTCTTCCTTCTAATAAGAACATTGGAGTTCATATTAAATGTTGACAAAGAGGGAAACACTCACTAATGTTTCATGTACTGTTGTTTTTATGCACTAGTACTTTCTTCCCCATTGTTCCTACTCCAGATTTTGGTTATGGTAAAGAAAGATACATATGTTTTAGTTGATTACTTGGTTTTGTTACAACAAAATAATAATCAAGAATTACTAAGGAAGGCTATGAAAATTTTGTACTTCATCAACAATTTCTATTTTTTCCCTTAAGTTCTAGCTTATATCCATAGTCTAAGAAGCATTAATACTTTCAAGCATAACTTCATATGTTGCATTTTGCACAATGATAATCAACATACATGAGTTAGAAATATTTGTTTGTACAATATATGGACAAAATTATTCATTTCCAAATAGTCCAAGCACCAACAATGAGTTTATTCTCTATTCAGAAGAAACACTTAAAAAAAGGTTTTTCAAAGAAATGCTCACACCAGTTATTGCAAAAACACTGGTCTTCACACGTCATCTACAACATAATTGGTATAGGTAAGCAACAAGATTGAGGTATGAATTTTGAACTCCTGAATTGATTAAAAGTAAAGGTAAAAGTTATTGACATGCGTGGATTTGTGTATTTGAATTGTTTTGAACCTATCTTATCCCTCCTCATCACGATTACCACTGAACCTTACATATATGATGGTATGATTATATTTTAGTACCAAGTCATATATTCCCTCACTAAGTTGTCTTTTCCACCTCCCACCGCCATCTTACATTACAATCACATTGCATCTATATTATTTCACCTCACAATTTAATCACTCGAAGGATTCAAAATGTGCCCTTCGCATTGTCTCACTTTCGTTTCATACTCAATTCCTCACCTATATTGAAACATTTTTTAGTTCCTTATTAATTGTTTCATACAAGTTGGTCATCTATCATTATGATCCAAACTCCATTCAATCCATTCAATCTACACATGAATATAATTCCTATAGAGATATGTTTCAAGCTCAAGGATGCCATCGATTCTTTGCTAAATTCAAGGGACATGATGACATTGTGTCTCTAACCTTTACTAAGGGGTATGAAGGGAGAATTGCCATATTTGGGGACATATTAATGGAAGTTACAAAGACGACAAGACAAAGGAGTATCGAAAAACTTATGAACATGCTACTGCATAGAATTAAGTGTCCAACTAGTTTTGTTTACAATTTTGAATAGGCCTATTCCTAACATGAAGAAATGCAAGACATTAGGTCTAGGGGAGATGTTGGACCTCAATTTTGAAAAAATTTCTTTGTCTTATAATCCTTTTGTTATCCTTTTGTCATCCCTATACTTGTAATGTTTTGCATGGTTTTGACTTAAACATCAACCTAAATCAACATTTAGAGGCATGGATCTTGTCTTTAACAATTCTATTGCTTTTAATTAATTTTGAGAGTTTATTAATGTAAAATCTCATTTATAAGTAAAATGGTATGGATTTCTGCTATAATGTCTCTTCCAACACCAATATAAGAAGAATCAAGATTTTCCCAAAACAATAAACTCATGATATCCTCCTTTGATCTTTTATGACTAAGGTTTGCAATAATTATGGACATCATATACTTCCAACATTGATTCTTCCTCATCATGTCTGATCAGTTCATTTATCATTGAATTGGTATCTTTCAATTGTAATCCTTTTTACGTTCGTTCACTTGGTTCTCTTCGCATTTTATCAAATCAATATTTATCACGTTCATGTTTCCTAGTTAAAGTGAAAATATGAAGAGTACCATTTCTATTTTAAATGAGGAGCCATCAAGCCTTTGCTGAGGTACATCCTCCCTCCAAAATAGTAACTTGGTTTTTTATTTAGTAATAATTCCATTTGACAACATGTACATTGCTAGGGGGATGGAAAAACTATGATTGTCATGATTTATGGTTTGGGTTGGCCGCTATAGTTTGAGGTTTGTTGTTTCAGGGAATGACCAGATGAGGAAGAATCTATGTTGTATGTGTCTTGACAAGTAATATCTTCAATATTTGAGTCCGCCATCAATGATATGTATTATACAAAAAAAATTGCAAACTGACCTATCATCATTATAGGAAGCAAATTTTGGGGATGATTTCTATAAAAATTGTGAAGAATCCGTGAAATCTGTTGAAAACCCACTTCTAAAATGGGTCCATTTAACTATATGGTGGACGATTTTCATAGAAATCAAAGAGGTTGAGAAGAATTTTCATTTTATTGTAACATAATTTTTCAGGCTTACATTTTCATGCCATCTCAACAAGTTAACTGTATGTTTCTTTTTGTATTCTTTTGTCCGCACGGCAATCCATTTATGGCCCCTATCTTATGTTAAATAGATGAGGATGAGGCACCATAAATATCTATCTTATCTCTTTGTTGAAATATATTATTCAAATGGATATTATTCTATTTATGTAATGGTTTGTTGTAATAGGTTCAGGAGGGATAAACTCTATCTTTGGTTATAAAAATAGGTATGTCAAATGTAATAGGAATTCTATGAGATAGAGGGGGGTAGATAAGTAATAGAGAGAGGATGTAAGAAATGACCCTGCATTGATTTCTTAAGCATTGTGTTTCTTAATTTCTTAATAGATATATTAATGAAGTTGTGATCATTTTATCCTTCGTATGGTAAATTAGTTTAAAGTATATTATGAAAGCAGTAAGAGATAGGAGGCTCCCATAATCAGATTTGTTGTAGTAACTGAGTGTTAGATGTTTAATTCAGAGTTTTGAAGTGTGATTTATCATTTACATATATTGTTTATATTTATTCCTATGAGGTTATTGCATTTACAGTTTGAATATTTGATCGCAATCATTATGAATTTATAGTTTGAAGTTGAAGTTGTTTTAGTCCTTTGATTCTAGTTTCCATTTCAAGATAGAGTGAAGTTTCTTGCAATTACAAATTCATTTGAAAAGTGGTTTGATTTCATCTCCTAAAGTGTTCTAGTAGTTACCTTAATTTGTTCAGTGAAGGCCTTAGGTTCATGGAGATCCATATGGGGTGAGATTGATATGGTTAATTCTTTCATTGAATATTAACTGTAACAATATGGCTATGTGAAGGTGTGATTTTAGGTTCTCTTTTTAACTTTAGCAATCATTTCAACAGTTGAATGGGTGATTTCAATGCTATTGGTGTGTGATTGAATAAAGAATTCTTTTGAAACAACTCTTGACTAGTTGCATAAAGATTTGTGAATTGCTTAAGTGGGATTATTTTAGTGTGTGTAGTTTCATTTGGAATTGGATCAGTAGTAGTTTATAGAAATTTTAAGTACATTTCAATAGACTGAGTTCACTAGATTAGCAGAGTTACATTAATTCTACTCCAATCATGTACATATGGTAACTGTGCCTATAATTTCATGACCTTCATGGTTGACATTCTTATGTTAGGATTAATAGTGCATATATTTTAGATAACAACGACTTCATAGCCATCTAGGTTTATGTTTAGGGATTTTGCATGCCCCAACTCGTAACTAAAGTTAGGGTTTTGGCCCTAATAGAATGTTCTTGAATTTCCACATGTGACTATTTCCACATGTGTGAGAAATTAGAGCTTACATGGAATCCACTTGATACCATGGCGACAACTCGATATGTCAACTTGCGAGAGGCATAACTTTTGCTTATGGACACTGTTTGAGGTGATATTTTTACCGTTGGAAAGGTACCAGAGAGTAGAATCAGGTGAAGGGGAATTATATAAGAGGTGAATATTTGATTGCAAAAAACATTGTTTACACCCTAAAACAATACCTAAAAGGTTTTAGACCCCAAATCTGGAAAAATGAGACTTGCCCATAAAATGGTCCCTACAAGCTAGTTCACCGAATACTCTGACCGCAACTTCTCCAAGTAGGTAATAAGTTATATATGATCCATTTTGAATCACTAATATGGATTCCAACATAAATTGGACTTATTATTAATGTAGTATTATTTTGATTCATTGCATTATATAAGTGAAGTGTTTGTGACCTTAATGAGATGCTTGGATGGTTGCATTGGCTATATGATTTTACTAAGATTTTTTCTTCATCCTATGTTAGAGTAGGTTAGGATGATAAAGATAAACACAAAAGTGAGAATTATTTTACTTTCATGTTATTTTTGGCATTATTGAAGCCGAATTTTAGCTCTAGTTGATCTAATATGAATATAGAATAAGTATGTGGTGTTTACGGATGATAATATGGATCCATATGCCACATGATTTTGTTGCCTCTTTCCTCTTTATAATCCTTACTGAAATGTGTTGGAGCAATAATATACCTTATTACCTTAATGATCTACCTAGGAGACATAATAATTTCCCTTGTGCTTATGATCTATGGTCTAACTTAGGTTATACTAATCAATATTGGTCAAATAGGTGATTCTGGCTCATTAATTGATAGTTGAGGTGCTCTAATTTGATCATTCTATCATCTAGGTGCTTGAATTAATTGCAAACCACTTCCATCTTTTACTAGGGGCACTAATGTGTGAATTTGGTCATTTTGTGGTCTTCTTGGGCATTTATTTGGCTCTTAAGGACTCTCCCACTCACCCATGTGCTCCCCCATGCTTCCCTTCCCTCATTTGTGACCAATGAATGCTTATTACCTATTCACACATGGGTTCATGACTATTTGGTTGGGTTTGGGAGCCTATTGGTCAACCTAGGGGGGCTTAGGGACAAATCCTAGTCTGACACTTGTATACGTTCACATGGCCTCCAAGGGATCAAGAAGCTTCTCCAATGTACTATAAATATGTATCATTCACATATACAAGGTGTGATGTAATATAATGGTCAATTATTATCACCATTCGTATGTGTTATTTCAGTCTCTTTGTTGTTCTCTTGCATATTTTGTCAAATAATTTGATTGTGAATATTTATCTAGATACTAGATCTCACTGAGAAGCAATTCTCACATGGTATCAAAGAAAGTTGGAGTTGCAGACAAATCTAGAGAGGTTTGAATTGTTGTTTAGGGAATATTTCCAAAAAATATGAGTTTTTTCATTGCAGGTTCCTACAACAACTTCATGGATTCAAAAGAAGTTCCTCTTCTTTCTCCATTCAACTATTATGAGTGGAAGCCTAAAATGTTTGCATATATCAAGAGGAAATGTCTCTATGATGTCTCCATTGGTGTTGTGATCGAGCCAATGTCCTTTGAAGAGAAGTGTGATTGGCTTAATGATTGTGATAGAGCTTATGGAACTATGTGTCTAGCTATACCTCCTACAATGCATTATCTCCTTGATTATGCTGATTAATAATTCAAGCTTTGGATAATTCTATATGAATCCCTTGGCATGCGGAAATAATATATGAGCTATATGGAGTGCAAACAAATGGGAACCTCCTTATGTGTCCTCCCTCCGAAGATCTCGGCCTCACACATTTCTCAAGAAGTTGTTCGAAATGAAGAAGAAGAAGTACCCAAAGATTTAGAAAATGATCCAACTCAATTTTCTTCCTCTGTGGCTTCCTCTCTTTTCCAAGAAGCTATTTTTTATGAAGATAACATAGGAGTTGCTTCCATCACTACTATTGAAGAGTTATCTTTCTATTCTATGTATTTTTCCTCTATGTCTTCTATTACAAATGTTGAATATGTATTGCTAGTTGGTGATCATAGTGTTCCTTCTCTAGAAGATGGGTTTTCTTCACATGAGACTATTGGTTCAAAACATGGTCAAGGAGAAGTTTGTAAGTCAAGTGAATATATCTCATTGCTTCACACTCTTTTTCCTGTCTATTACTCCATCATGACTAGTAGAGTTCCTTGAAGTTCATTTGAAGATGGAGAATCATTCTCCATCACAATGGCACACCTTCTTGGAGATGATTACAACATTCTTTCGAAGTTGATGCTTCAAGAGCCTTGTGATTCGCTTGGGGTCACCTATTCTCAAGCACTTCAAGTATCTTTTGAACATGAAACCCTAGTTGGTTTGAATTTCAAGTCTAAAGAGCACCATTTGGTCTCCTATTAGTGCATTTGAGTTGTTCTACATGGTCCTATGATTCAACATGTAGTTGTACATATTCCTAAGTTGGTTGAGTAGACTCCACTTCTTCCCAAGAAGAATATTCCTCCAGATATACTCATTTAGTTTGGAATGTATATAGTTTTTGGTTTCTCTGTCATGTCCATTCTTGAGGGGAGGTTTTTTCCCATGAGGTTTTCCTCCTTACCTCTGTTAGATGGAGCAATAAAATTTTGTTGTAAAAGGGGACTTATGCCTTAGTTACCAAGCCTTTAATAAATCATGTTGAATAATTTTTACTAATTTAGGATTAAGGGGGGGTGTTTGAGCAATAATATACCTAGGAGACATAATCATTTTCCTTGTGCTTGCGTTCTATGGTCTAACTTAGGTTATACTGATTAATATTGGTCAAATAGGTGATTGTAGCTCATTAATGGATAGTTGAGGTGCTTTATTTTGATCATTCTATAATCTACAATCCTTCATTAATTGAAAATCACTTCCATATTTGACTAGGGGCGCTAGTGTGTGAATGTGGATGTTTTTTGGTCTTCTTGGGCATTTATTTGGCTCCTATGGACTCTCCCACTCTCCCATTCACTCTCCCATGATTTCCTTCCCTCATTTATGACCCAGGAATCCTTCTTACATGTTCACACATGGATTCATGACTTTTTGGTTAGGTTTGGGACCCTATTGGTCAACATAGGGGGGTTTAGGAGTCAAATCCTAGTTTGACACTTGTATGCATTCACATGACCTCCAAGGAATCACAAATATTATCCAATGAACTATACATATCTATCATGCACATATACAAGGTGTGTTGTAATATAATGGTCAATTATTAGCACCATTCATATGTGTTATTTCAGTCTCTTTGTTGTTCTCTTGCATATTTTGTCAAATACCTTGATTGTGAATATTTCGCTAGCTCCTTTATCTCACTAAGAAGCGATTCTCACAAAATTTCAACCACATAATTTTGAGGTTCTCATGTACTTTTTTCAAGAGCACATGTCCCTAATTGGAGCCTACGGTATACCTCAGATTGTACGAGGTTTCGCATAGTGATTTTCATCACAATGATGGTGATTTTTAGTTCGTACCTTTGGAGCACTAGCCAGACATAGGAATATATACATATTCATGGAGCCTCTTTTCTTATTGCCAATCTATTGCTATATAGATATATTTAGTGGAGGAGAGTCACATTGTTATCATGAAAAACTCACACACCTGCGAAAATTTCATAATTCACAGAGAAAAGCATCATTAAAATACAACATGCACACAACCAAAGACATCCTCACAAGGAACAAAGATCATAATGAACCCAAGGGAGCCTCAAAACAAAAATATACCATAACAACGTTGGTTAAAATCTGGTTACTAGCACCGCAATGCGAGTTTCTAGAACAACACCCACACTGCAGCGTAAAATATCCTTCATTTCTCACACTACTGATAGAAACAGCAGGATCTCACTCTCCAAAGTTGCATTGATGGCTCATGAAATCTCCACTTACCCATTTGAATTCAAATTTGGCCTCCCACACAATTGGTTTTCTTAAATGGCCTCTTGGTTTCCTTGAGATATCAAACCATGAATCAATGGGTTCACATTATGTTCTTGTCATTTCTTAGACCTTTCTTGGCCTATAAAACAAGGATATGGGAATGTTATTTGTAGGGATATTTGGAAGAAAATTTATGTTGCAGGAATTGTGCTTGATCTTTCATATTAATCACCCTCTTTCATGACTTTCCAAGAATTTATAGAGCTCCATTTCCTCCTTCCATCAAGGGTGAAGAGGATCATACCCTCAATTCTGGAAATTCGGCCTCCATTTGGTCATACCAATTAGTTTACATAGTATCAACACTCTCATCAATTATGGGAAACTATAGTGTGATTATCGAAGGATTAGACATGCTGATCAGTGCAATTTACTAGTTTACTTCCTGCATGAGTTCTCTGTCATAAATAAAAACAATTGTTGCTCACTATGCCCATGCTACAATGTTCTAGCCATTATTTTGGTCGCGCTGCAAAGCGATTGTAAATTGTATTTCTGCGTTGTTTATCATTTTTTTAATCATTATATTAAACAATCTACATCTCACTAACTGCTCACTAATTAAATAAGAACTAATTACCTATCAATGGTTACTTTTTCTATTAGTAATTAACCCATCTAGATTAAGATTAGGGAGTAAAGGGGTCATTCTCCCTTGAAATTAACTTAGATAACCAACTTTGAAGCTCCTCAAGGACCTCATTGTTGTCACTAGTATTCGGGATCATATATGATTGTTGTTTTCACTTTGAATTCCATTAGTTTAAAGTAGTGTATCATACACTATATACACACAAGAAAGGACCTAAATACCCTTTCCTTCTCAAGTATGCTCTTCATGATATTTGTGAATTATAAAAGGGAGTGAAGGGTGAAATACCTCCTTTGCACACATAGCATTTGATTTATTGCAAACATCACTAGTTTGTTTAGAGCTCACAATACAATAATTTTATTTTAAGCACTTCACTTAATTGCAAAAATATTATTTTCTTTCATCACATGTGTATTCCCACTAGCACACACTAAGGGACCTAAAAAATATACTCGACCGAGTATGCTCTTAACGATATATGTGAATCATAAAGGAAGGAAAAAGTGAAATACCTCCCTTACACTCACTACATTCACAACAAAATCCTTAAAAGAAACCATTATAAGATGTTAATCAACTAAAATCTCCCACAGGAGGTCACAAAACAACATTTTATCTTGGTAGGATGTTTGGGATAGGCATCCAAGTAATACCCAACAACTTAGTTTCATTAGGCATATTTTTGAAATATAACATTGTTGTCTTCTAGGGTACTTTAAATCCTGCTGTAAGAAAGTGTGCTAAATCCCAGATCAGGTACGTGTACCATGGCCATTGAGGTAAAAGTTGAGGTATATCTTCCATGTTATCCCCTACAAGGCGCTCACCTTGTAGTGCGGGAGATGAAAATATACTACTCATTCATAACTATCGATCCACACTTGACGCAACGTAACCATAGTGGCCAAACTCAAGATACCACCAAGGAACACTTGGGAGTGCAAATGACTCTTGAAGTCAACTATTGTTGTTGGGGTTGTTTCTAAGTCTTCTCGATTGGAACATTGGACCCATCACTGGTAGAACTAGATATTTGTTACCTAGACTAGGAAATTAGTGTGTGGATTCCATTATCATCATCAATTGTGATTTTGCAAGGACTAGTTACAATTGAGAGGAATGAAATTAGGTATTCCTCTATATGGGAGGTACACCTCATGGGTACCTACTATAACTAGAGGTCCAAATGAGAATATGAATTTACATACAAGTTTAGAGCCTTATGCAACAAGAATTTACAACATCATCACTTTGAAAAATCAAATAATTCACCTCAACACATGAGGAATAGCCTTTTACACGAAAGGCTTAGTCATTCTTGAGTCGAATCCAAGAATTATACTACAAGTTCTTGAGTCCAACTCAGGATACCTACCTCAACACATGAGGCCCAATCCTAGATGCACACAATATTGGCTTGGATAATGACTCATGATGTTGTATCTTAAACACCTTTCACACTTTTCTATGTATTAGTAGTGAGGATACCTAATTTAGTGTTCACATGTGGGGAAGATATTTTTGTGGAATTGGTTCTTGCAAACCTTTCCACATTTATTCACATGTGATAATGTGACCTACCACTTTGATATTCATCGATTAATATTGCATGCATGTTCATGCACCTTGTGGACTACATTTTCTATTTCGAGAAGTTGGTCAAGGAGAACTCTCTTGAAGGGGAGTCTTATATTATTTTATTATCTAATGCTTCTTTGAGGGAACACTTGGTGGATTATTATAGGTGGACCATGGATCATATTCATCCATGGAATTGAGTATATTATTGTATTCATTATCTTACATGTTGGAGGGTGCACTTGTAATGGGACATCTTATCATCTTGACACGATCAAAGCCTATTTTAGTGATGCACTCACTCTATTGGAAGTTAATATTGCACATTACTTCATATTTTTATATTGGACGACCTCTCTTGGAGAGAATGATGATTACTAATCATAGTTGACAAGTCAATTTTGATGGAATAAGGCCTAGTTGCTCCATTATTTTATTATTATATGACTTACCATGGTGTTAGTAAGGAAATATTGTATTTTATTGTAAGAGAGATGAAACTAGCTTTATAAACAAATGACCTTTCTCTTCATTCATTTATGATTGAGGATGAGTATGAGAGATCGATATGTGAAGGAGGAAGATTGTAGGATCTTGGAGATGATGATGGATTGAGAACCCTTTTAATATCAAACCCTTGAAGAAAAATGAAGAAGTGAAGTATGGCTACTTTTTTGTATGTTTATGTTTATGATCTTAATGTTGTTGTTAATTTGTTTTACAAACCTATTTTTTTTATCACACTTATATGCAGGCTAATAATGAAATTCATTTTATTTTTTTGGAACACTCAATATGTGGGAATAGCCCCTTTTAATATATTTGGTGTTATAATTTTGCATTATTTTCCTTCATGTAATAAATTAAGTTATTGTTGGATTAATAATTTAGCCAAATATAACAAATCCCTCATATTAGTTTGACGAGTGGTAGGTATAGCTCTCCAATATTAGTTTCCATGAATATTTCCAACAAATACTTGTCTAACAAATTAGTTCCTTTCACCTTTATTGCATGGTTAATAATGCCTATATCAAATTAGCTTTTTCATCTAAATAGTAGAACGTGGCAAATCAACCCTTTATACCATATAACATACCTCACAATTATTGACTGTGGAAAATTAACTCTGTAATTCATGCAATATTTTATGACCCATTTGTTGTTAGGGAAAGTGTTCCTATGGCTGTGGTGAGGCCACCAACATACCATGATTACAGAATAACATATAATATCCCACAAGTACAAATTTAAGCAAAAGTTCAAGGGTTAGAAAGGATGTGTACCTTACAAAAAAAGGTTGATCCATGGTTGTACTTGGGCCTTCCTCTTGCTATCCAAACAAGGAACCTACAAAACGACTTCAAACCATCCTCAAACCAATTTTACTACAAATAAACCATTGATATTCAAAGTAACATGAAACCCTGATCTCATAAACATCCACACATAATAAAATCTGAGATACATTAATACACAATTATTTGGAAAGGGAAGAATATCAAGACTTTATTAATCAATGAAAAAAGTAAAAATATATACCTTTTGATCAATCAAGGAACCTCAATAAACCTTCAATATGGATCACCTGCTTCTCTCCTCCAAGAATCCCAACCTCCAAGCTCTGCAACAAGGGTAGATGACAAATAAGGAATAGGTAAGGGGGATAAGATTCTAAAATTTTCCAGCATAAAAATACTATAGTAAAAATACCCTTCATGGTCCCCTCTCCCTCTCTTAGATAATAAATCGATAAGACCAAATCAAGGAGGAAGCAATTACAATGGAGGAGGAAATTCCAAAACTACCCAAACCACCTCATTTCAAGGTTTTTTTATCTATATTTTAGGCATTTTTAAGGTACATGCTAGTGGACCAAAGGAAAGTAGCATCTGGCACACTATTGGAACACTAACAAAAAGAATGTGCAAGGTGAAAAACGCTAGTGGACCGAAGGCAAGAGGAATTTTTTCTAAAAAGTTCCATTTTGGGGGGTTTTTCAAGTGTTTTTGGGGCTCCAACTTGTGTTCATAAGCTTCCAAAATTTTGTATAAACCATGAATGAGTTAAGGCCATATTAGTGATGTCCCAAATGTGTATCTTCCATCCATTAAATGTTCTTTGAGTGAGCAACATCAAGTTCATGAATTTTCATCATACAACCAAAACATGTAAGTTTCATCATATATGAAGAAGTACCAATTTTGGCTGTAACACCATTGACCTAGTAGAATCACATGCATTAGTTTATTCCCATCTCATTTCCTTCTCTTAATTTTTTCTTTCTCCATCTCCATTTTTCCATGTCCCTTCTCATTTCCACTTACATCTTAATATAATATCTTATACTACAACCCTTGTTTCATTAAGGATTACTATTAAAACTTAACCTTGACCCTCTACTCCATAGACTTAACAATCATACCTTAGGGAACCCTCCCTTATGTTGAAAAATATCTAACCTAAAGTGTGGGAAAGAGTTTTTGAGGTCATAGTGGGAAACCTTCCTAATTTATAGAAAGTTATAACATGGTACTTAGGTATTTACACATTGTGGGTGCTATATTTTGTTGTAATATTAGGCTCTTGGACCCACATTACATAACTAGGGGGATGCCACCATTCCATCCTCATTAGAAAATTATTTCCCTCAACATTACCACCTAGGAGGTAATCCATAAATTAGGGTCTCATATATGAGTGCTACCCTTAATGTTGATAATGATGAAGGCCAAAAAATTTATCCATAATCTAGGGTCCCATGTATGGGTTCTCATACTAACTCCCCATTTTCGACACATGAAATTTTCAGATGGTTGAGTATTATTCTAGAGTCTCACCATGATGATATGGATCAAAATATCATTCTACCAAGACACTAGGAGCATCCACTACAAAAATATTATCCACATAGTTGCAAAAGGTCAATTGCGGATCTAGATGGAACTGAAACAAGTAGAGAAGATCCCATAAGAAATTACCACCACCAGAGTGTATCATAAAGAAGAAATGGATTAAAATAGAATCAAGACAAAATTAATGTCATAATAAGTCAAACCTCTATTTTCCACAGAAATATTTTTTGAGTGCACAAGAAATAATGTAGGGTCAACTTATTTTGCATGAAAAATGATGTAGGGTTAAGTCACAATTTTCATTTTTTGATGAAAAAGGGTTAGAATAGAAAACCCTCCTTTTTTCGTCCTCTTCAATTCATCCAAAATTTGTTCTTAAAAAAATTCGTGTGCCTATATTGAATGTACTCTGTAAGACAATCCCATCAACATAATAAGTTGGATCCCCTCCGTTAGTGAACCTAACAAGAAAACCCTATGAAAAATTGAATTGCAATGCCCTGCTTAACCAATCATCATGAAGGCCATGAAAGAACCATTTTAACAAACTTACGGGTAGTATTCCCGACATTTAAAAAAAAAAATTGGATCAAATCATATCTAATGTGATTTGTGATCAAACAAGATTGATGTTCATGGAAATGATCTTCTGTGCAAAAATAATGGTGATGGTGCTTTATTGGTATGATTTTTGTTTTTATTTTTGTGCCCAAGTATATATATTTTGGAAGATGTTTTTGCTTTTAGAATTGATTATATTTATACTTGGGTTCCATATGTTATTGTAGGTACATGATATAAGAAACTTCTTATAGGATCTAAATTCGAGATATTGTTGAAAAGCATTATGGGCTTGAAAAGTATTATAGGCTTGATGATTTTGTGAGATCTTAAAGGAGTATTTTTATTGAATGTTCTAGTAATTGGTTGTTACTGGCTATGATGAAAGGTACATGTAGGAAGAGTTTCTTAATGGACAAATACATAAAACAAAATCAATCACCTAAACGGATGTAGTTTTTAGATTTCCTTTATCCAAGTTTCTTGGATTTTAACTGATGTAAGTGTCGAGAACCCCTATTTTTTCATGTTATATCCTTATAATACCTATTTATTTGTTTTTATAATTTCCATTGTGCATTTTTTTATTTATAAGTAGTATATAAAGTTATTTGTCGGATATTGTATATGCACGATAATCATATTTACCCTTAATTATTTGATGCAAGAATAGGTTTTTTACCATTTGGATGCAAATATAAAACCCTAGTTGGAAGGAGAAAATAAATGGAGGGTTATTACTAAAGGTTAGTTATTATGTAGTATTTATATTATGCCTATAGAAATACTATGTGTAGCATCCCTTGCTATGTGGTACATGATTTCACATATAAATTTTTTGCAGCGATAGGGTCATAAACAAATGCATGACTAGGTGCATGGATAATAAACACAACAAAATTTACAACTATATTCATACACACGACATGCATAAATTTCCTATTCATATCCAAAAAAGAATTCTAACTTTGCACATTCATAAACAACAAAAATTACTTATTTGTTAAATGAAGAGATCCATTCGACTAGTTTTGTAAGGGACACATTCCACCCAACCATAGATATCAACTACTAATACTACCCTCGAGCGAAAATATGATTCCTCTAGGGTGAAGGAAACTGTCACGTCCCCAAAATTTTACTATGGGCCAATATATGGACTAGGGGATGTATGGAATAATTCAGTTGGTAAAGTTCATGATAAATAATTATGATGGTAATATGGGTCATGAATTTGTAAAGCGTGATGTGTAAAATTTGTAAATAATGAAAGATTAGATAAAATTGGAGAAGGAGGGTGCATAGGGAGGATGAATTGAGCCCCATGTGAGGTGTAACTCCCCCATCCAAGGTGGAAGAAGCTCATAATGAAGGAATTTTATGGGATGTAATTCACCGGGATACAAATAGCTATTAAGGGCGCACTTGTGGAAGAATAACTCCCAAAAGGATTATTATGACAAATTATGACAAGAATCAGGGCATATGAAATCTTATGAAAACTTATTATAGCCCATGACATATTGTATGTCCTAAATTTAGCCAAGGAAGGTGCTAGAGGATAGGGAGGGACCACATGATAGTGTAAATCCACCAAAATTAAGCTAAGCATCCCTAACTTGAATTGCCAAGGAAGGTGAATGTCTTACTTGGGAAAACAACATTAGAGAGGAAGTAAATGAGTGCCAAGGTATCATTCTCTCATGAAAATAATATTTATTGATATTTTGTGAGAGAATTCTAGAATGGGGGGGTGTCTCAAGGGATTTTATATAAAGGATGCAAGCCTCTTGGGAGAGGGATTTTGGAGATTTTTATTTTTTAATAGGAGAGATATTGTGCATTTTCAGGTTTGGGATATGTGTCCCTTGTAATTGTAAATTGATTTCGATGGTGAAATATTCCACCCTAGCTAGTAGAGAGGAGGAGATCATCAAGATATTTTCACCAAGGTTCATTACAACTGATTGTTGAGAGGAGAATTGACCTTCACAATTCTATGGAAGATCATATTGTAGAAATTTATGTCCATCTTCAGTATATAGTTTGATCTCTGGTTGGTGTGATTAAGTTCCAGTTTGTAGTAGTGTGTAGTGTTGGTGTTTTTCGGGGTGTTGTGTTGTGTGATTTTTGCTTGAGGAAGGCGCACATGTGGTTGTACAAATCTCAAGAGTATTTTTAGAATGAGTTATTTTCAGTCATATTTGATGGAGGGACCATTGGAGAAGTCATATATATGATTTGGGTTTGAAATATTGCTTGTGGAGGGAGGAACAGTGAAGCAAATTTCTCATGGGAGTAGCATTTCCCTCTCTTCTCTCTATGGTTCTCTAGCATCCATTTCTCTCAATTGTGTAGAAGAAATATTCAGTTATTTTGAGCTTCTATAGCATCTAGATATTTACTCTTTGATAATTCCCATTTCATAATAAAATTATAGTGTTTTTCCTCATATGTTGTCTAAAATGCAAGCACTGGTTATTCTATGAGTAAATGGTTATGTATGAGTAGATATCTTGAAATGTGGTTGTGTAAACTTAATTTTTTGGTGTGAAACGTTCATATGAGTCCCTGGTGTCTTTTATTGGGTAACTTGTCTTGATTTAGGTGTGTTTGGAAGCATTTTGTGTTAGTTTGGAAGTTCTATAGTTGTGGGTGTTCTCAATCTTGTACCGATGTTAAGGGGGTCAAAATTCATCTTGTGGTTCAACTATTTATGAGTGTTTTTGGATTGTGAGACCCATTCCATTTATTTGGGAGTGTCATTTACAATAGGAAACAATTTTTATTTCACCCAAAAATGTTTTCATATTTCTAATATATGACCATTTTACCATTGAATTAATCGATACATTTATGCTTGCACACGCTCAGTTAGAAATGTTTGTATAGTATGAGTTTCAATGTCCAAAGCTTTTGGATGCTAGTCATTTAGCTGAGTTGGGGTGTATTTGGATTGATTCTAAGATTATTAAGAAAAAATCGAGTGATTTAGGAGTTGTTTGGGAAGAGGTATAAATCCATTTTTTTCTCGATTCAACCTCAAACTAGTGTCCCTAGTTGCAAATATGGTGATTCTTTGGGGTTGCATTGGATTTAATATCTCTGATTTTTGGACAAGGGATATTACATAGGTATCAAGGATATATCATATATGATTTAGCACCTTACACTGCTTTCAAAGTATACATTGTGTGTTGCAACATATGTGGCTAGGGTTTTACCCCTAGCTTGTGCGAATGAGCACCTACTAAGGAGAATGGACTCCTTAGTAGCAGTTCAATAAGTGGAAAATAACAATGCTAAACAGAAATAAAAACTAATCTAAAACACGTGCATGAAATAAGACAACAAAATATAAAGAATGATTTTTTATTGATATTACCTCCGGTGTGGAGGTTGGTGAAGCCCGTTGCGCTGATCCGAGAGGTTGCTCCGAGCTCCAGCTACTCCTTCTCTTTCTCCGATGGTGGGAATAGGCCAAAATGGGCTCTCAATGGTGAAAGTAGCTCAAAGGGTGAGCTAGGGTTTCAAGAGCAGTTTTGGCAGAGTAAGGATGCTTGTGATTGTGGATGTGAAATAAGGGATCTCCATCACTTATTTATAGTTTTTTAGTGGTGGAGTGCTGGCCCATGGTTTTTTGGAAACCATATGGTTTAGGGCAGCTTTTTAGGGTTTTTTCCTCTTTTCCTCTTTTTTCCTCATTATTTTATATTTTTTCTTCCCTTTTTGGGGATTTTGCTTTTTTAGAGGAATTTTGGATATTTTTGGAGGAAAAAGGGGGTTTTTTGCCTTTTGGAGGCATTTTAAATGGTTTTATGGGTTTTTAAGGGAAATATGGTAGGAAAATGGACAAATGAGCCATGTAATGGGGTAGATGAGGTAGTGAACACTTTTTGGGTGTTAACAGATTGCCCCCTGATGTGCGAGGGCAGGAGCTCATCGTATGGCCGATGGACATCATAAGTCATGCATGGTTTTCCTGGGGTGTGGAGAAGAGAAGAAACCAACTGAAGCCCGAAATAATGATCTCGAACCAACTGCAAGGACTAAAAAGTACATAACCTCAATAATGGATGAGGAATCATCTAATCATATGGACGAGGAGGGCATTCCCATGCTCGTATCAAGATATATCATAGTTTTAACAATGAGGTCCAAAATATGGCGACCTGACATATAAATGGCCTCAAATGTTGAATGAGGAAGAGTCTCAATAAATGGACAAGACGGGCATACCCATACTCGTATCAAGATACATAAAAGTAACTGTGAGGCCCGAATAGAAGGACCTGTAGGATACATAGAAAACCACTGTGTATATCATAAGGGTCCAGAAGGGACACAAATCTGGAACATACTGCTGGGCTAACCATGTCTGAGCTGAACAACTGTTGCACTGGAATGATAGCAGTGCTACTGATTGTGGTACCAAAGGAACTGATGAGCTGCTGGAGCAGAGTGACAAGGGTCATACTTGCAATGGTACACTGAACTGGAACTGAACTGGGTACTCAAGGAAGCATGGAACTAGATGACTTCCGAATACAATTTCCAACGCAGCCCGGACATCCACGGGAACATATAACTGGGAGTTCCAAAGTGACTCACCAATGTGCTAGAGTCGGGGGAAATCCGGGGTCTTCGACACATAATGGAAGGGATATACATCCTGCGTGATTCTCGACGATGCGATAAAGGTGCTGAAGTCGAGCATGTGAGAAACAACCATTCGGAGAGGCAATGATGACTCCTCCCAAAATGGTTCATAGGCACTCACCACAAATGGTGATGGGTCCAGGACGCAGGGACCTCTGGGTCTATCCTCTGGAATAGGGGGGCTGTCGTCGACAGAGGGAGACCTGCAACTATCAAGGCAATGATGTTTCCTGGACAGGAGCGCGAGGTGCAAAACTGAAATATGATAGTACTGATGGCAGGGTTGATAAACTGGGGTAAATAACTGGGCAAGTAGAGTGGGTGGACTCAAACTTCCTTTGTTCAGAGTATGATGGCGGGGGTGATCGGGCAGCATATGAAACTGACTGGTGGTAAAGGGATCATAGCTGTATGGGATCTGGGAGGGTGACTGTTTTGAGGGAGACTCAATGTTGTGGTCAAATGGTAGGAGACTGCAGAACACTCTGAACAAAGGTGACCTGATTGGGGGTGCTGCCGAGAGGATCGATCATAGTGCCAGAAGGCGCAGGGGGACTTCCTCATGGGTTAGGGAACTAGAAGAAGTGTGTATATAGGATGGTACTATCGTGTGGATTTTCCGAGCCCAGGACAGTTCATGCTCGTGGTTGATTTCAATTTTAAGGAGTCTGAAAGCAATGAGAAGACTTTGAAGTGGTGAAATGGTACTGTCGTGTGGATTTTACGAGCCCAAGACAGTTCATGCTCGTGGTTGCTTTCAATTTTAAGGAGTCCGAAAGCAAATAAGAAGACTCTAAAGTAATGGAATGGTACTGTCGTGTGGATTTTATGAGCTTAGGACAGTACATGCTCGTGGTTGCTTTCAATTTTAAGGAGTCTGAAAGCAAATAAGAAGACTCTGAAGTAATGGAATGGTACTGTCGTGTGGATTTTACAAGCCTAGGACAGTACATGCTCGTGGTTGCTTTCAATTTTAAGGAGTCTGAAAGCAAATAAGAAGACTCTGAACTCATGGAATGGCCAGGCAAGGAGGAAGTGTTCAATCAAGGAATATGTATGATGACCAGGAACGAGGGTGGGGGGGAACACTAGTGGGCCTCCTTGCGGGGTGAACGAATGGTGGAAAAATAATGAGACAATTGCAGTATGACAGGAGTGGATGGCTCATGTAAAAAGTGTGGGATAATCTGATGGCGGCCGATGTGGCGCGCAAATCGGGGTAGCAAGGTGTCAGGTCGCAATGTTGAAATTTTACCAAGTGAGAGCGAGAAATGATCTCAAGCATCATCACAAGCTCGAAAAAAGGAATCCGGCGATATCAACAGTGTGAAAAACGGAGAACGGCCGAAGTGGCGCGTAAACAGAGACGACTAGAAGTGTCTGAAAATAGGGAAAAAATGGCGTAGAAAAAATGATGCAACGAGGTGACCTTTGTGACGACCTCGTCATGCTGATTCCAATGGTGAAAACGGTTCGGAAAATGGACTTCCTGGGGCCGCGATATCAATTTGGATGACAGGGGAGATGTTGGCCATGTTACCCTCTTCGAAGGCGTCAGGAGCAGGAATAGGGTCCTTGAACCAGTCGACCTTGTGGGGAAGGAAGTCTTTGGATTGAACGGCAAATTGGGTAGAAATGTTAGAGAAGGATACCTCTGGGAGGAAGTAGGAACGATGGTGCATGTCATCCCAGGGATAATCCGGGGTAGTGAGAGCCTCGAGAATCTCCTCATCAGTTCGGAATGTATGTGTCATCAAGTCGGTTGAAGAGGGAGTAGTGACGGAAGAGATCATATATATGGTATTAACCTCTTCGGGAGAGGAATAGACCAGGGGGTGGATTTCCTCAATGGTGAGTGGTTCCGTCTCAAGATCCAGATTGTTCATCTCAAAGAGAGCTACTCTGTACTTGGGGATATCTGGACAGTGATGTGAGTAATGCCCGTAAACACCGCATAGGGCACAGGATTGGTTAGTGCGCAGGGATTTGTCGCGAGGCTTAGGGGTTGAATCTAGATGGACAACTGGGATAGTGGGATCGTTGTCAATAATTTGCATGTACTCCTGTAATGACGGTAACTGAGGACATAGGTGAGTCGCATGGCCCAACTCATCACACAACGCGCATTTGGGAGGAGCACGAAACATAGGGGGGTTTTTGACTGTCTTAGGAGGTGGGACAGCAGTGTAAGGTTGGGGGCCTCTGCCCCCAGTTGGTTTGGTAAGAGGAGGGGGGGGGGTTCGTGGAGGACGACGGGGTAGCGATACCGGGAGGTGGTTGACTAGTAGTGACAATTGGTTGCACCAGTTGCAGGACGAAATTTGGTGCCTGAGGGGAACGGGAGGCGAAAGATACCAAACGGGTAATCCTAATGTTAAACCCGAGAGGCTAAGGGTAGCCATGACTGGGGCGCTAACTACTCCTGAGGGAGGGAAGAGGAAAGGAATGGTATGGATGGGTGTAGCACCAATGTGACTAGGGACTAAAGGGGGTTTAGGTAACAAGGGCGGTTGATTAGTAGGAGTTTGCATGGTATGGGATACGGTACATAGGTCAGACACGTCAGTGTCGGGCGACGGGGGTGGAATAAATTGGAAGGTCGAGGTCATTGGCGCGTCTGAGTAAACTCCGGGCCCCATAGAGGAAACAAATGAGGTGGTGGCACCCGAAACAGGTTGTTCAATCATGGGGAGAACATTTTCGGGTGCCGCGGGGGCATTGGGATCATGGTAGGTGAGTTGGTCAACCTTGACCACGCGTCCCTCATGGGGGAACATCATGGTACAAAAAACGGTAGAAGCAACCGCCCGCATGGCATACATGTAGCTGTGGCCAAGTAAAAGGTTATAATCAAGCGGTGCGTTAATAACCTCGATGTTTATGAGGACGGTTTTGCCCGCCAGTTGGACGGGGACGTTAGCTAATAGGCCTTGTGGTTGAGCCGAACAGCTGTCGTAGGCTTGCAACGCCGTAGAGGACTGCTGGAGAGGGGGGGATCCCATTTTTTACCAGATGGAGGTGGGCATGACACATGTAGAGGCACCTTCATCAATAATGCATCGATGGACGACAAAATTCCAAATGGAAATAGAAACTTGGAATGCTAAAGTGGAAGGCAGGCGGGGTTCGGAGTGGGCCAAATCGAATTCCATTAAACTCGAATCATTTGGATCGATAGCCCCAATGGCTGAGAGTAAATTCTTGCGCTGCGAAGGGTAGTTTTTTAAGACTTCTAACGCAGACATGGCTGTGGGGGATTGGGCTAAGTCATCGACGATGTTGTAGTTTGACGCAGCCCGCACATTGGGGTTATTGTTGATACGGCGAAGTGGGAAACGAGGTGCTTTGGGAGTGCCATCTAGTGGAGGTGGAGGTATGCGTAACGCCTGATCAGTGGGATGAGCGTTAGTGGGTTTATCGGTGGGAGGGACTTCAGGGGTGGAGCCATATTGGTTTCGTCGGGTCTGGAGGTTGACCTCATCGGAGGACATCATCAACAAGTGGTTGGTACCTGAGTCAAGCATGGGTTGATCAGGAGCAGCGTAAGTGATTTTTTGTTTGGCTGGCGCGTTGGCTTGAGGGGGAGCCAACGGTTGAGTGTTCACTACGCCTTGGTTTGGTAAGGGGTTTTGCAATACCAAAGGTGGCTGCTGAGGTTGTGGGGGGTTGGGCGGTGCTTGAGGAGCCGCCTGCCTTTGGCGGTGGGCATCTTCAGCCCAAAGTTGCCGAACTCGCTCCATGTGTGGGAAAAAATGTGTGTAGTGGCCATAGACCCCGCAAATAGAACAAGAATGGTTTGTTCGCAAATTGGGGTTTTTAGCCTGCTTGGGTGGGCGATCAGGGTTTTGGTTAGCAGGGGACGCATTATTATTATCAGGGGGATTGGGGGGTTGACCAGCTTGGTTTGGAGGTTGGTTGTTCCCACGATTTCGGCCCCTGCCGCGGTTTTGTTGGCCCTGGTTGCGTTGGTTGTTCTGGTTTTGCGGTGGGTTTTGTTGAGCATAAACTTGCCCTTGGGCAGCAGGTGGATTCTGAGGTTGCACAGGTGCTGGAGTAGGCTGCGGTGCGGGTTGTGGGTTTGCTGCAGGGGCTTCCTGTGGCGGGTAATAAGCGGGTCGGGCCTGTGAAGGTGCAGGAACTGATGCAGACTGCTGGTGGTAGTAGGGCTGCGGTGCGGCCGGGGGGGCGTAAGTAGGAGTTGCATGACCGAAACATTGAGGTGGACATGAGGGTCCATGGGTATGGTGGTGATGTGTCATGGGAGCATACGCGTTGGTGGCTCCAGGCTATGAGGTATCCCGCGATAGGTCAGGGCCAGGGGTAGGGCATGCTACGAAAAATGGTTGAGGATGCGAAGAGACACGGCCAATGATGCCGTCGGCAGCATGGGATGCCCTCGGCGCATCGTGCAAGGAGGAATCTCCGTGAGGGGCGTCAGGTATAATGGTATAGAGATAACCCGACTGGGCGTAAATGAGGTCGAATTGCTGGGCCTTAAGGATGGCTTCTTCTTCAGACTGGGGTCTTTCAGATGCCACATCCTTAGCAATGATAGGAAGAAGGGATTTGAGGAACCAATCTAGGAAGATCCGGTCATCTAATTTAATCTTACATAAGCTACAGCGTCGATGCCACTCATGAATGTGGTCCGTGATGTGGGTAGCCGTGCTTTGTCTGCATGATAGGAGGATCTCAATGCCTGCGTCATAGCAGACAGGTAACTGGAAAAACTGCAGGAAGGTTGAGGCAAGGGAAGTAAAGGTGGCATGGGTGCCATGGGGTTGCTCGATGTACCACTTGGCTACAGAGCCAGTGAAGGTGCGCTGTAAGAGATGGATGCGAATAGAGTCGTCCACTATGGAGTTGGAGGAACACCATAGATGGAAGGACATAATGTGGTTTTGCGGGTCCTCACCGACCTTGCCCTCAAACTTAGGGATGTCATAGGGGAGCCTTGTGGGCATATGAGGCCATGCAGGGTCGTGTCGGATAGGGTCGTTCGTCAATCTAGCTAGATCAGGTAGGTTGAGGCTAGCCATGAATGGCAAACTGGAAGACAGGTGTGACACAGTAGTGGGTTGGATCAAGTTGGGGCCAATGTCCCCAAGTGGAGGGGTGGTGTTAGGGAGGTTTCCCTCAAGTGGGGGAACTAAGGTGGTATAGGACGGTCCTGCGCCACCATGGGTAGTGTGAGCCACTGATGGAGTGGGAATAGGTATTCCCACTGCGGGAATAGGTGCCGTGAGGGGAACGGTAGACGGGGGCCCCATGGAGGGCATACCCAAAGTAGGTGTGGTAACTGGTGCCATGGTGGATGTGCCACCAATGGTCTGTACCAAGACGGGAGTGGGAGTCACGCTAGCCATAGGGCTAGTAGGGGCAGCGTAAATGGGGTTCTTAGACTCTGGCTCAGAATCGGAGGTAAAATAAGGGGCGTCAAGATCTGGTGATGGAGTTATATGCTGCTGACGAGTGGAGTCAAGTGACAAGGCTCAAGATCTATGTCGATGAAGGGTGACGTCAAGTGAACCGTGCTGTGGGGGGTCGCCCCTGAGGCAACGGGAATGTCTCGGGGACTCAATGATGACAGATGGTGTCAAATTTTTGTGGGTTGAGGTGAGTAAAAAACAGTTCAAAAACCCTAATGCAACCGAGTGTGCAGAAGGAGAGCTCAAAAAAGAGGGAACTCAGGCCAACAACCAACTCAAAACACCCACTGTAACCGCATGCTACAATAGGCGGAGTGTCAACAGAAATGGTCAGAATACCAACAAGCAGCAGGTTTCCTAAAAAATGAAAAAAATGGTGGACTCGCTAGACCAAAAGGAGGTAAGGGAGCATGCAAACACCTAACTAAAAGTATTCTGACTTAACTAGACATATCCTCTGCAAGGTGATGAAATCCAAGTCAGACAATATGAATAGGAAAGCCAAGTGGCTGAGATATCCCCCTACTGGGAGGGACATCGGGAAGTCAATCCTAGAAGAATGGCAACTAAGATACCCCGTTCATGACACGTCCAGAAAGTTAAATCTGCCGCTTGGTCCTTTTACCACAATACCCCTATACAGGAATATCCCGAGAACTGCGAAAGGTAGCCCTTCAGTTACTGAATGGAGTTCGGTATTCCACTCAGGCCTCTGGAACCAATCTCACGACTTCAACCCTCCTAAGGGAGAGGCCTTCTGGTAAACTGGTTGTGACCATGCCAAAAAATACTAGGGGATTTTGGTTCCCTAAGTGGACAACAACTATGTCTCAAGTGTAAGTAACCGAGGGGTGTTATTGGAAGCCTATCCCCCTGATCCTACCTAACTACAAGGATTCTTTTGTGTTCCCCAAGTGGGGTTAGAATGTTGGTTGAGTTAAGTAGTTTTTAAGTCTCACTTGAATTAGGTGACAGAGTGTGTGCTTGTGAGGTGATGAACTAACAGTAATATTGAACTAACAGTAATATTGAATTCAAAATTTAAACATGCAAAATTTTATGAAATAAGAATGCTGAAATTTTAAAAACAATGATGTTAGAAGGTAACAGAAATAATGGTGCAGAAAAGGCTGTAGGGGAGTAGGGCGGTAGGTAGACCAGATGGCTGTGCATATGCAGGAAATATGGCAGCAAAGGGGCTGGGGTCAAAGACAGGAAAAACTGCATAAATCAGACCGCGGGTCTGTGGCTGGATCGGGCGCTCGGACCGCGGGTTTTAAGGAAACAGGCGTGGCTAGGTCGCGGGTTTCTGGTCGACAGACGCGGTCGAGACTCGACTGCGGAAGGAAAAGGCGCGGTCGGGTCGCAACGAAGGGGATCAAAGGTGCGGCCGGGACATAGGGAAATGGCCAACAGGCGCGGTCGGACCGCAGAAAATAGGTTGATTAGCCGCGTCTGGATCACAGTTAAAAGACTTGAACCCACCGCTAGGGCACGGGAAAAAGTCTGAGATCTGCGATCTGGTCGCAGGTAAAGTCCTGAAACACGCGGTAGAGCCGCGACTGCGGAAGGAAAAAATGCGGTGGACGGCGGCCTAAAAAGACAACCGAAAGGAAAAATGGAAAAAAAAAAACTGTAAAAAACTACAGCGGAGTCGCCAAAACTGTGGCTAGGGTTTTACCCCTAGCTTGTGCGAATGAGCACCTACTAAGGAGAATGGACTCCTTAGTAGCAGTTCAATAAGTGGAAAATAACAATGCTAAACAGAAATAAAAACTAATCTAAAACACATGCATGAAATAAGACAGCAAAATATAAAAAATGATTTTTTATTGATATTACCTCCGGTGTGGAGGTTGGTGAAGCCCGTTACACTGATCCGAGAGGTTTCTCCAAGCTCCAGCTGCTCCTTCTCTTTCTCCAATGGCGGGAATAGGCCAAAATGGGCTCTCAATGGTGAAAGTAGCTCAAAGGGTGAGCTAGGGTTTCAAGAGCAGTTTTGGCAGAGTAAGGATGCTTGTGATTGTGGATGTGAAATAAGGGGTCTCCATCACTTATTTATAGTTTTTTAGTGGTGGAGTGCTGGCCCATGGTTTTTTGGAAACCATATGGTTTAGGGAAGCTTTTTAGGGTTTTTTCCTCTTTTCCTCTTTTTTCCTCATTATTTTATATTTTTTCTTCCCTTTTTGGGGATTTTGCTTTTTAGAGGAATTTTGGATATTTTTGGAGGAAAAATGGGTTTTTTGGCCTTTTGGAGGCATTTTAAATGGTTTTATGGGTTTTTAAGGGAAATATGGTAGGAAAATGGACAAATGAGCCATGTAATGGGGTAGATGAGGTAGTGAACACTTTTTGGGTGTTAACAACATATTATTCATATTCTAATAAACATATTAAATCCACTCGTGTTGAACAAATTTGAGAGTCAATTTACTCTATATTGAAGAATTTAGAATTAATGTGTCTAGCTATCGAATTTGGTACATCATAGAAACAACCACAGGTTATACTCTCTCCTCGATCCAACCATTTTCTCTCATGATTATCTAATTTTCTCATCCTAGAGAACTACAAGAATGTCATTTAGACATGGCACTCTCTTCCACTATCCCAAACAATATAAGGAAAAAATTTCCCTTCGCTATTGTATAGTTCCCTCAGGAAATCTAATCATTACAATGCTTATAGTGTGTGCAACAAGAGTCCAAGATATTGTTTTTCGTAGAGAACCCATGTAGAATAAAAATTATATCTTCTCAAGCATTTGAGAAGATCTATTTTTGAAGTCAGTTTACTCACTATTGAAGAATTTGGAATTAATTTGTCTAATTTTTGAATCTGGTACATCATAGAAAAAAAACAGGTTGCACTCTCTCCTAAGCCCTACCATTTTCTCTCATTCTTAGTGAATTTTCTCATCCTAGAGCACTACAACGATTCCATGTATCCATGGCACTCTCTTACACTACCCCACGCAACACAAGGAAGGCGTTTCCCTTCACTATTGTATAGTTCTCTTAGGAAATCCAACCATTATAGTACTTCTAGTGTGTGCAACAATAGTCCAAGCTATTTTTTTCATAGAGAACTCTATGTAGAATCAAAATTATATATTCTCAAGCATTTGGTGAGAAAAATATAACAAGTAGAATGTTTCATGTTCTTCTTGGTCTATAGTTTCACTTACAACCATCATCTTCACTCTAACACCTGAAAATTCCACTTTGTAGTGTTTCTTTATGGCTATTTTTTCCAATCTAGTCATTGGAAATGGATTCCATAGACTAAAGCTACATAGATCTTCCATTATTCATTCCCATGCATAACTCTCCCTTGGAAAATGAAGGATAAACTCTAATGAGTATGAGGGAATTGATGATAAGACAACTAACATATATTTTTTATCATAGTCTAAAGTATTCTTACACTTTTTCATAAAAGTGTATTCATCCCATGATTCCATAATTACATGAGAATACTTTCCCCATTAGCCTCACACAACATTCAATACTTGGATTTTAATCATTCAAATTAGGTAAATGGCTCAGCTAAGGCACATGGTAGCAATTGGGTGAGTTGCAAGGATGATAGTTGAAAACATAAGATTACTCTCCCATAAGCCTTGTTTCCTCTTCCCCTCTTGTGGAATCATAGCCCCTCTTTAGTGCTCTTTACACAACTAGTTGCTTAAACCTTTTTTATCATTTTCTAGCATAATATTTTCTTATCTTTTTCATCATATTAACAAGTCAACCACATGGTTCAATACATGGATACTTGCATAATGCATGCCTAGTAATTCACTAATTATCCCTTAGCCTTGATCTCCATAATAGGAATACATACTAACACATTTGCATCATTTTACATAATCTAATTTAATACATTACAAGGGTCAAATTCGACGTATTGCATTATTTTTTATTTATATATTTGGCAAAGACTAACATGTTGTAATTGCTTCATTGATATAAATTATAAAATCTATTATACTATATGATAACCTTCAATATTTTAAGTTTAAAAAAAAGTACATATGAGTATTCATTTACCTCTTCCAACCCTTAAAAAAATTAAATTTTACTTTACCCTTCTAATTAAGAAGGGCATAGTTTATAACAACATTTCAAAGGAAGGGAAACTTTTTAAATTACTTTTCAATATGGATTTCAATCCGAACACAATGTGTTTATAATAAAATAATCCATACTCCCTAATTGTGAGGAACTTCCTCACCCAAAAATCCCCGACAATGATTTTTCACGTAATTGTCTGGTGTTCCAACATTTTGAGGGCCACAATAATAATTCTTTATCTAAAACACAATAACCATGCAAAACATCGTAGATTTTCTAGCAAAGCTCTGTAGTCAGTATCAAGAATACTTGTTTTTTTTTTCATTTTTTTAAAGTGTTTAGATAATTTATACTTTCCAATTGATGTACATTATTTGTATCACCTTTTATCTTGAAGGGATGTAAGAATATATGCCCTTTAAATTGAAATTAAGACTTACCCTTCAAATTTGATCATTGTATAGATATACCTATATACTTCATCAAATCTCATGCCTTTTGGATGTGACATGGAGATCTTGAATGCCATCCAATGTTGTCTTCTAGGTAATCAAGTGAGAATGAAAAGAAGTCTAAATTATTTTACTCTAACCAAAATAAAGTTGTGATAATCACACACATCATGATAGGAAAGGAAAATTTTAGGGGTGGAATTTAGCCAATAGGTTATTTTTGGACCATTTTTTTCCAAAAAAAGATTCACAAATTTTCCGTTTTTTTGAAAGATGATTCACTCAAATTCCATGGGATATTTTTTTTTCTCTAAATATCGCCAAAATTGTCCAAAACCTATTTAAAGTATTTAGAAATTTGAATAATAAAAAAATTGTCAAACATTTTATCATTGGCAATTCATTGCAAAATTAGGAATTAGTAAGATTCGACAAGGTGTCTACATTGAGAAAATTATGGATCCTTAAAATTTTCCCTATGACAAAGAGAAATAATGTATTCTTTTACTTAGAAGAAAAAAAAGTTGTAATAATCCCAACACAAGCACCATGACAAAGAGAAATTTTAAATTCATAGATGCAAAACTTAAATATTAAATTCAATATGTATAAATTTTGACATAATCCACATGTGGTTTTTTGGCTATTACATGGGTGAATCAAATTTGGATGTTTTAAAAATATTAAAAATGTTTTTAGATATTTGTGTTTTTTGTGTAGTTTTATTGTTTAGGTAGTTTTTGTTGGTTGTGGAGCCTGATCTTCCTTATTCAGAGATGTTATTGTTCAGTCGTGTTTGTACCCCATTTTAACTATACATTCATCCTAGCGAAGGGGGTACAAAATCCCACTAAAGAATTTTTTTGGATGTTTGCTAGTCAACAACTTATGGGCCCATGTTAGTGGGTGGCCCGTGGTATTTTCCCATGATAATTCCCCTATAAAAGAAAAGCATTGTAATATGACTGTGTATTGTATTGTAGGATTGTAAAATGATCTATGTGATTGTGTGAGAGAGTGAATAGCAAGCCTAGCTATTTTATTGCAAGTTGTATCCATTCATTTTATTGGATGATATAATAATAAAAGGGACTGGAGATTTCTGTGTGGATGTATCCCATCTTGGGTGAATCATGTGTTATACTTTTAATGGTTATAGCATCATAACATCATAACCATAAGAAAAGGATCACTAAAATAAAGACAAGTACAACAACACAAGAGAACAAAAATATTTTCCTCAGGGAAACCACAATGGAGAACACCCTGCGAAAATTCCTTAGTATAGAATTTGACCAAGTACAGTGTAAAACCCTAGAAACAAGAACAGTTTATCATCTTACATAGTAGACTCTGTCTCTCTCTCTCTCTCTCTAACACAATACTTGACTATGAGGTGTGTGAGAATGAGAGAGGCACCTTACCTATTTATATTCATTAGGTGAGTGCCTCAAATAACTAACTAGGTTGACCAGGTATCCTAATTAGGTTCGACCTACCTCGGGAGACTCAAAATACATTTTATGTATTACTTTTGTGGGTACTATTTCCCCAACTTACAACAGAGGGTTTACCTCATGAATTTTACATGACCGATTACATCAAGGACATCTTCGAATGGAGGAATAAAATATATGAAGGAGAATACAACAAAAGTACAAGAGAATATCTTCCAAAGTTACAATACTTTAACACTCCCTCTTAACTAAGAAGGTATTCTACATCAACAACAACCATCATCAAAACTGTAAAACTAACTGGTGAATCTCTATATGTCATAGGAAGTTTTGGAACACCATGCATCTTCATCATCAATCTCAGTATGAAAATACTAGATCATATTCTACAACCTCAATTTGTAAATATTGAATCATCTATGAGTATTGGATCATCTTCTGCAACCTTAGTATGTGGATACTAAATCATCTTATGTGAGTACTGTATTATCCTCTAGATATTGTATCAGCTTCTGCAATATTAGTATGTGCATACGGAGTCATCTTTTGCAATATCCATCTGTGGATACTGAATCATATTCTGCGATATCAGTATGTGGATACGGAATCATCTTTTGCCACATCATTATGTGAATACTGAATCGTCTTCTAAATATTGAACCTTCTTTTGTAACATCGGTATGTGAATAATTAATCATCTTTTGCCACATAAGTTTCTGAATAATGAATCTTCTTCTTCAACATCAGTATGTGAATACTGAAACATCCTCTGCAACATCAATATGTAAATAATAAAACATCATCATCTTCATCATCAGTATGTAAATACTAAAGCATCATCATCTGCATCATCAATATGTAAATAATGAAACATAATCATCTACATCATCAGTATGTAAATACCGAAACATTAACATTTGCATCATCAGTATGTAAATGTTGAAACATCAACATCTGCACCATCACTATGTAAATACTGAAACACCATAATCTACATCGTCAGTATGTGAATAATGAAACAACAACAACATCATTAGCATGTTAGTGCTAAAGAACCATCAATCATTTTCATTATCAACATAGAGATGCTGGAACATCATCGTCATAATCAACATGAAAATGTTGAAACAATATCATCATCATCAACACAATGTCTTGTGACCACAAATACATCATCATAATCAACATATAAGTTTTGAAGTAATATCATCATCAATATCAGTATATAAATATTGAAACTACCTCATCATTATCAGTATAGAAATATTGAACCTACCACATCAAAATTAGTATGAAAATACTGAACTTTCCATATCAACATCAATATGAAAATATTGAACTTGCCACATCAACATCAGTATGAAAATACTGAGGTTTCCACACCAATATCAGTATGAAAATAATGAACTTGCCACATCAGTATCAGTATGAAAATACTGAATCTATCATATCAGTATGGGAGTACTAAAACTATCTCAACAATCATCTTAGCAATCATCATTATAACAATACTAAAACTATCTCAGCAATCATCAGTATAACAATACTAAAACTATCTTAGAAATCATCTCAACAATAATCAATATAACAATACTGAAGCAATCATCCCATCAATCAGCAACATAAAAATACTAAAGCAAACATCTCAGCAATCATCAGTATAACAATACTGAAGCAAACATATCAGCAATCATCAGTATAACAATACTCAAACCATTTACAACAAAATATTATCTGACTTACTAACCCTTCTAGGTCGACAAGTCTACTCAAACAAATTTATCTCTTTGGAGACCAAACAAGCATTTTATGGATTACTAACCCTTCAGGGACAAATAATCCTATCCATACATACTAACCACTTCTTTCCCTCTAATTATCTCGAAGCAGCATCAATGTGAGTTCTCTAGTAGATCCATCCCGACATTTTGTCTAACATACTAACCCTTTCGAGCCAACAAGCCTGGTTAGATAGATGGATATTCCCGGGGACTAACAAGCCTTGTCCTAGATTACACACCCACTTGGGTTAAACTAATCCATCCATACATACTAATTCCCCTAGCATCAATAGGCCTCATCTGACTTGCTAACCCTTTGGGGCCAACAAGCCTAACCAAACTTACCCTACTCTATACTGAGCTATGACCAATGCATCCTTCTTCCATCTACCGTCACTCCCTTTTTCGAGAGAGGTCCTTTCAGACTACACCAAGCTTGTCTCGAAAGTATTCAAACATTACACAAGATATAGGCTTAGTCAACACATCTGCTACTTGTTGCTCTATAGGAGCATTCTTGAGCTTTACAACTCCCTTCTGCAACTTTTTCTTTAACATTCTCTTCTTGTACATCCACAACTACATCATAAATTTACAACTTGCATCATTATTTTTTTGTGCATCTGTAACTGGAAAATTCTTCTCTTGTACATACGCAACTGTATCGTACATCCGCAACTTCATCATTTCTTCTCTTGTAGGTGATTGCATACAATCCTTCCTCCAAGTCAAATATAGTTGTATGATTAGAAATATTTCATAACATATTCATAATGATAAATTCTTATGCATAAAGAAATATGTCATATAATCATGAAACTATTCCTGCTAATCCAACAATCATCTATATCTTGTATACATAAGGTAACTTTCTAGATGCATTCCATCTTTCCAAGACATTATGTCAGCAAGGATGTTTCATCCTATATAAGTAGAAATGGAATGTTGTACAACAACATAATCCAACATAATCCACTTACCCCTCACCTGCATATTAGTAGTAAACTACAAATATTCTAATATGCATAATACATTTCCTAAATCTAGAAATATATCTATGTACACATCTTGAACAACTAGATATATAGGAAATGACAATTCAAATACTTATCTCTTGTTTTTTTGGTAGACACCATATTGATCTCTATCTTCTTGAATTACTGGAGTCTCTACTAATGTGTTTAACTTCATCATCTGATTCTGAGGACATGTTCCTATCTTTCTCATGATCATAAATACTGAGCAAGTATTCTTACACCACAGATCACATGTGTCTATGTGTCCTACTAGTGCATCCCTTCTTATCCAATGATGAAATGGATAAGAGTGTAATATTCATCTTCAATGGTATAATTCTTCTGGATCATATTCCTCATTACATGAGGAATATTTACTTTCTTTCTTCTCAGCTGCAATATATTCATCCTTGGTTGCACTAAGAGAAACACTCTTCTTTCTGCAATACATTGGAGTGATATTTTTCTTCATAGGACTACTAACTCAATCATATCTCTGCATTACCATTTAGGTACCACACCATTTTCTATGCATAGTTTACTTGGATGAGGAAAATGTCCCATGGATTTCATCATACCTCTAATCCCAAGACTTATGTCAAGATTCTCGAACTTAGATATCTATTGTAGTCACTCCATCTGAGGTGGAGCACCATTATGCATCTGCATTAGGATATTGGAGTGACATGTAACCTCATCTGCTACTAGTCTTCTTTGTATCCATATATGTCACCTGTTGAGTTCACTAGATATCAAGATCTTCCATCTCCAACTTTGCTGTAATTTTTCTCTTGCGCCCATTTATGAGCTTCTTGTCCATTATAGGATTCTATCTTCAACCTTGTAGTAAAGGTTGGGATTATGTGTTATTCCACGGGTTCCTACTGAGCTTGTACAAATCCTTCTGTGCATAGGTGGTTCTCTGTAGAGACTCTCAAACCATATGGGTTTCTAGTTCTATTCCTCTACTTTGATTGCACCATTTATCTAATGTAATATCCTCCACTGAAGAGGTGTGTCTAGCCACTAGGGAAGTGTCTTTCCATAAACTACTCTCTCTTTCTGATAGAAGCCATGAACCTCGCTTTGTATCTTTTGATACTTCAATTTTTTGTATACTTGATCTTGTATATCAACTTGGAATACTTTAGAAAAAATACCTTCATGTCTTGAACTCATATTCAAACATCATTATGTATGATAGACCGGTACTTCTAGATCATACAATCCTTCCATTCTTACTTCTTGGGACATTATTTAGCAAATTGTGCTTTCTCACAGTTGAACTATTGAGTTGTGAGATGTCCTTCTATTCTTTGCAAGAATTTTCTTTGTTCTTTCTATGCTTGGCATGTTTAGTTAGGATTTGTCCATCTCTTCTTCTTTTTCCACCAATCAATCTTCTTCTTACGTGCATTATTCCATAGGTAATATTCCTTCTAAAAAAACTCCCTCGATTGAACTTGGAATACCATTCAAAGTTGTAATCTATGCTTTTGCTTCTTTGGCAATGTCTTCAATGGCTTCTGATTGCTCCTTGAGCTGAGATCTCCTTGTGAGGTAACATTGAATGTTTTTTGATATTGCACCTTCACATCCTTGAGTTGAGTTCTGAAGGTTATATTCTTACAAGTTGTTTCATTACATTGAACATATAATTGGGAGTATTCAAGGATGATACATGTGATATCCAATGGAGACAAAAATACTCATCTTTGTTTTGATTAGGTCCTTATATTGCTTTGCTTTGACTTTGGCTCTGTTTGCATCTGTAGCTTCTTCTTTGACATAGTTCTGTATGTTATTCTTCTTCAAGTATGAGAAGCACTCTAGAATTCCATGCTTAGAAGTTCTTGACTCTTTCAATATTGTCCTCAAGCTTGGTATGATTTGTCATCATGATAAAAATGAGAACCTCAAATGGAAATAGAGAAGATAGAACTTACCAGTGAGATTGCTTCAACTTGATGCTTGCTTGAAGGCTCTTCTAGAAGACTAATTATCGTGGACCTAGGGTTTTACATAGAAACCCTAATATTTCAAATTGGTAACTTTCATATTTGATTGGATAGAAATGTGTTCCTCTTCAAGGAAAGCTAAGCAACATACTTATTTTCCCAAAACTATGGACATAACTGCAAACTATTTGTGCCCTAGTTTTCTTAAATAGTAGTGTTAGGTCAAAAATTGAAAGTCCATAAAATGAAAAACTTCTTACATAGAAATATGCACCCTCCAAGTGATATTTTTATGGTCGTCCTTCTTCAACTGATTGGTAGAGGGAAGTGCCCAAAACATGAAGCCCTAGTTTTTCTCCAATTTCTTCTACGTAATCGACCGATCTTGTTTTTTCTATAGATCCAAATATTATTCTCCTCAAGGTCTGAGAATTAGTCTTGAGGTAACTTAGTCTATATTATTTCCAACCCCACAGGTTATATCAGAATTGGATTCACCAGGTGGGACTTATGTGAAGTTTACCAAGGTGACTTATTTCAAGACTGTTCAACATAGAAAACTTGTACAAACTGCCACATGTCACTGTTTCACCTTCAGGATCTCAAACGTTTACCACAGAAGCTAAAGTCCATTCCCTATATGCAACATCTTGCTAAATTCAATTTGGACCTTCATAGCCAAATATATGGTAATTATCCCTAGGTCACCTATTTAAGGCTGAATTATGGGAGAGGCTAGAAACCTAAGTTGCAGGAATCATATCTCCTATATTATATTGAACATGAGGATGAAAATTTTACAAAGGGTACAGAACGATTTAAATTTGTCCTATAAAATTTTTAGCTCCCGATGCTTCTCAAATATTTATTTATAGTGAAATTCCCAACATCACTAATTTTTGTCTTCTAGGGTTTTCAAGCAAGAAACCCTAATCTTTAGTAGTTGTAGCTGTAGCAATGTTTCGGTTGCGCAAAGACTTATTTTAGGGTGGCTCTGATACCATGTTAGAATTTTAATGGTTATGCAATATCTAAAACATTTAGCATCATAACATCATAACCATAAGCAAAGTATCACTGAAATAAATACAAGTACAACAACACAAGAGAACATAAATATTTTCCTTAGGGAAACCAGAAGGGAGAAAACCCCGCAAAACTTCCTCGGTATAGAATTCGACCAAGTACAATGTAAAACCCCAGAAACAATAATAGTTTCTCATCTTCCACGGTAGAATCTTTCTCTCTCTCTCTCTCTCTCTCCATCGCAATACTTGAGTGTGAGGTTTATGAGAATGAGAGAGGTGCCTCACCTACTTATATTGTTTAGGTGAGTGCCTCAAGTAACTAACTAGGTCATCTAGGTTCCCTAATTAGGTCTGACCTACCTTGGGAGACTGAAAATACATTTTATATATTAATTTTGTGTCTACTATTTCCCCAACTTACAATGGAGGGATTACCTCATGACTTTTACATGACCAATTGCATCAAGGATATCTCCAAAGGAGAATACAACAAAAGTACAATATAATATTTTGAAGTTACAATACTTTAACACCATGTTATATTGGTGTCTCTCTTGTAATGTGCTAGTGTGTTTTTTGTTTTCATATTGTTTATTGTTGTTTCTCTATGATCTTGTTTTTATAATAATTGGTATCAAAGCTAAATGTCTATTTGGCTGGTAAACTCATAAGAAAGAAGGGTTCCTGGTTCAAGTGGGAGCAGTGGTGGAAGAAGGTAAGTTTATGGTCTCCTAATTTAATCGATAAAACTACCAATTATGAAAGATGTAAATGGGGGACTGTCTGTACTAGAAGGATTTGTTCCTATTGTTGGGCAGGAAAGCAAAACAACTAAGGACTATGAAGTATGAAGAATGGGAAGTTCTTGATATAAAGGCATTGGGAACAATATGATTGTGCCTCACTTTATCGATGTATTTCAATATTTCAAAATAAAAGAAAATGGAGGGTGTGATGAGTGCATTGGATAATCTCTATGAAAAACCATCGGCTTCCAACAAGGTATTTCTAATGAATAATTTATTTAATATGAAGATGTCAAAAGGTGGATCTGTTGTTGAACATTTAAATGAATATAATACGGTTACTAATTAGTTAAGTTTTTTAGGACTAAACTTTGATGATGAGGTTAGGGATCTTATAATATTGTGCTCATTTCTAGAAATTTGAAATGGCTTGGTCATGGTAGTTGGGAGATAGTGGTTGTTTGTCTACATTTGGAAAAATGTGGTAGAAAATCATTAAAGGAGAGCTAGTAGTAACAAAAGTATATAGGATAGGTACGTTGTATTTATGTCCTCATAATATTGATTGTTATATCTATGTAGCTTCCGCATAAACATGTACAACATTGTGGAATCATATGATTGGCAACATGAGTGAGAAGGGGAAGCAAATTCTCCACTCAAGGAAATTGCTTCTAGATATGAAGCAAGTAAGTTTGGAATTCTGTGAGAACTATGTTTATGGAAAACATAAGAGAGTGATATTTCTCAGGGTTGGGAAACAAAAGAAGAATGAAAATTTAGAGCTTTTGCATACATATGTATGGGGACTGTTTGAGGTACAATCTATTATGGCTCTCGTTATTATAATACTTTTATGGATCATGCAACTAGAAAAACTTGGGTTTGCTGTATTAGATAGAAATCTGATGTGTTTGCGACTTTTAATAAGTGGAAAGATTTGGTTAAGAATGAGACATGGAAAAGATTGAAATGTATTGGATCTGATAATGGAGGTGAATAGTGTAGCAAGGAGTTTGATATTTACTGTTCATACCATGGTAGTCGTAGAAAGAAGATAGTCCCAAGAAAACCACAAGAAAATGGTGTGTCAAAAAGGATGAATAAGAAGATCATGGATCATGTAAGGTGTATGGGATTCCATCCAGGGTTTCCCTTATAGGATTGGGATGCTGTTGTAGATATTGTTGTTTATTTAATAAACAAAATACCTTCAAGCACTTTGGATGGTGGGATTCTAGAGGAGGCATGGATAGGTAAAAATGTAAACTACTAATTTTTGAGAAATTTTGGTTGCGAAGCATTTGTCCATATCGATAAATAAAATAAAAAAAATCTTGAGGATAAATCCAAGAAATGCACCTTTATTGCATACCTAGTTGATGATTTTGGTTATCGTTGATGGGATTATGAAAATAAAAATAAAAAAATCATTAGGAGTAGAGATATAGTATTCAATGAAAAGGTTATGTACAAAGATCAATTGCAAGGAAAAAAAAAGGAAAATGAAAACATAGAGTACATAGTGCTTGATGAAATCAAAGAAAATGAAGTTCCAAAGGTACCAAAAAATCAAGAACAACAACAGGTACCTTAAACTCTTGCAACCGTAAGAAGATCTACCAGGTTAAGTAGACCCCCTGAATGATTGCTCCTTCACTGTATTATTTATTAATGATTGATTTCGGTGAACTTGAATGTTATGAAGAAGCAATGTAGATGGAAACTAAAATTAAGTGGGAGCAAGGAATGAATGAGGACATGGACTCATTGACAAGAAACCAGACTTGGGATTTGGTTGATTTTCCTACAAGTAAAAGAGAATTGTAGAATAAATAGGTTTACAGGTTGAAGGAAGAATAATGAGGCAAGAAGCGATGCAAGGTTAGAATTGTTGTAAAGGGGTTTGCACAAAAAAATTGTATAGACTTTGATAATATATTTTTTCTGTTTTTAAAATGACTTCAATCAAGACTATTTTAAGTCTAGAGGTGGTAGAAGATTTGCATCTATTACATCTAGATGTAAAAATGACCTTTCTCCATGGGGATTTGGAGGAAGATATTTATATGCAACAACCACATGGTTATGAGATCAAGGGGAAGGAGAATTTAGTTTTCATGTTGAACAAGAGCTTGTATGGCATGGAACAATCTCCAAGACAATGGTATTTGAAATTTTATAAGTTTATGATAGAACATGGTTATAGTAGATGCCATTCTGACCACTGTGTTTATTTCAATCAGCTAAACAGTGGAAAATATATTATCTTGTTATTGTATGTAGATTAAATGCTTGTTGGAGGGTATAACATGGAGGATATAAATGTGCTTAAAAGGAAACTAGCTAAATCATTTGTGATGAAGGATTTGGGTGCTGCAAATCAAATCCTTGGTATGAGAATAACAAGAGATAAGAAAAATTGCAAATTGACATTATCTTAGGGTGAGTACATAGACAAGGTGTTGGAATGTTTTAGAATGTAGAATGAAAAACCTGTTAGTACACCTTTGTTCAACCATTTCAAACAAAGTAAGGAGATGTGTCCATAGGAGGAGATAGAATACATGTCCAAGGTTCCCTATTCATCAGTAGGGAACCTTAGTAGTTTTATGTATGCCATGGTGTGCAGAAGACCAGATATTGCACATGCAATGAGATTTGTGATGAGGTATATGAACAATATAGGTAAAGAGAATTGGAGGGAAGTATAGTGGATTCTCATGTATTTCAGAGGTACCACTTCTCATGAATTATGTTTTGGAGGTTCAGACATTTTTCTATATGGATATGTTGATGTAGATATGGAAGGTTATAAAGACAACAAGAGGATCACCACATGGTATGTTTTTACTATAGGTGGAACAACAATAAGTTGCATTTCAAAACTACAAAAGTTTGTTGCACTTTTAACAATGAAAGTAGAGTATGTTGCTGCTACAAAGGCTAGTAAAGAGATGATTTAGTTGTAGAGGTTCATAGAGGAATTGGGTAAGAAGTAGGAGAATAGCAGTTTGTACAGTGAAAAATAGAGTGTCATTCATATTGTAAAGAACTTAACCTTCAATTCTAATACTAAACTTATACAACTCAAGTACCATTTCATAAAATCTGTTCAGGAAGATGAACTGTTAAAGTTGGAAAAGATACATACTAGCCAAAATCCTACAGGTAGTAACCATAGAGAAACATATTTCTTGCTCAGTTTTTAGTAGCCTTCAAGCATGAAGGTGAAGATGAGGAATTTTCTAGGTCCAAGATTCATAGCATAGTTTAGCAAGTGCAACAGTAGTGGAGTTGTTGTGATCAATCTCCAAATGCGAGATTTTTGGTTGTGGAGCCTAATATTCCTTCTTCAGAGATGTTATTGTTCAACCGTGTTTGTACCCGATTTTTACTGTACATTCATCCCAGTAGTGGGGTGCAGGGGGGGGCATTGTTACCCCGTGGTGGTTCAGGGCAAGGACCCTCGAAATATTTTTTTGCGATGTTTGTTGGCCAATAGTTTATGGGCCCATGGTATTGGGTGAGTCGTGGTATTTTCCCATGGTAATTCCCATATAAAAGTAAAGCATTGTAATATGGTGGTGTAATGTATTGCAGCATCATAAAACGATCTTTGTGGTTGTGTGAGAGAGTGAAGAGGAAGTGCAACGCGTTTGCTGCAGGTTGTATCCCTCCATTTTGCTAAATGATATAAGAATAAAAGGACTGGAAATTTTTGAGTGGACGTAGCCCATCTTAGGTGAACCACGTTATATTGGTGTCTCTCTTGTAATGTGTTAGTGTGTTTTTTTTATTTACATCTTGTTTATTGTTATTACTCTGCGATCTTGTTTTTCTAACAATTTTAACATTAAAAATGAGTAACAAATAATATATAATATATATTATTTAAGAATATGTTAAGAAAAAATCATTATTTTATTAAATTTAAAAATTTAATGTAGGGTTATACTATATAATAAACAATTTATTGATTTTGTTCGTTTGTCTTTTTTGTTAAGATAATCTCTAAATGAATAATGTTCCAATAAAATGATAATTTTTGGCATATCATACCAGCATAGATCCATCTTAAACCTAGATATACCAAGCATTGAAAGGGATCCAATTTCTCAAGGTGTATTTTTTTTTTTAATTTTAAATTTGAGAAATTTAATCCCTCTCTTGCTTCATAGATCCAGGTTAAATTTTAATTTTCTATTTTATAGACGAACACATTTTTTTAAACTAGTTTTCATATTTTTATTTTATTTTAAGAGCAGACTTGAACTTTTTAGTTACTTTTCATAATTTTTTTTATTTTTAAGAGCAGACTTGAATTTTTTGATTACTTTTTATTTTTGGTAATGTAATTACATTACGTTACATTATATTACCTTACGTGATAATATCTCCCCCACACTGGGTTGTAGATCACTTCGCTCCTCTCAATGCATCAAGGAGAACTCCATTTTTATTTATAGTTATTTAGCAAATCATGATCGTCACTGCTAGTTGTCCCTACTTTTTTTTTAAAGCTACATAAGAGTATATTATATCATCAAAAATAAAAGACAAAATTACAGAGCTATTCACATCTTGACATCATGGTGAACTAAGCAGATGGAGCCACTATCCCAACCATGCAAAAACACTAACCATGTTTCAAGATTTTAAAGAAAAAATGGCCCTCCCAATAGAGGGAAAATAGGCCTGAACCAGTTTGATGTGTATAGAGTAAATCAAATAAAACTCATAAGTAAAAAACCTACAGATAGCAACCTATTTATCATATAAATCCATAAAATTTGAAAGACATGGTATTTTTTATCTTAAACATAAAAACATTTGCTAACCTGAATGTTCTCCATGAGAAAAACTAGATAATTCTTCCATGATGGGGCATGCCTTGTAATCTGAGCTCATAGGCTCATCCACGGGAATCTTCACTGACAATGGATCTGCCTTGTGTAGAATGATTGGGTCATACATATCTATACATCAAATTATTTGGATGGGCTCAATGGTAGGCCCAACCAACACAAGAGCTTTAGTTCCAGGCATTACTTCCCGCTCCTGAGACTTACTGCATTGGCTTGAGTTATTTTCTTTCCCCTTGGACACACTGAAAGAGATGTTTTCCGTGAAATTGTTTCCATCTAAACTAGAATTCTTGAAACTTATTCATTTGAACCTTTTCTCAAACAAGGTATGTCCCCAGTCGATATTATCCTCCAAATTGCTCAGGTTGTCTATAATTTTCTCTATACTCCCCCTTATTTCTAGAATGACAATATTAAATTTTATCCTTTGGCTCTGTTGACGGGCATATTTGACTATGCCCGCAACGGGGGAAAACGACCCAGTCCGGGATCCTTAGGACAGGTTCCAAGCTGTTTCAAGTAGTCGTTCCCAACAGGTTTAGAGGCTCTGTTGGCCTGATATCCTAAGAGACTAATTAGTGCTACTGATTAGTGGGTGTTAATATTATGATCACAAGAATTAAACTCAGATTTAAACTACTGTTATATGAGATTACTACAAACAGCTTGTTATATATATATATATATATACAGCGCAATTCATAAACAAAAGTTATATATTACAATTACTGTTAATGATATATACAAATACACAGTAATTACATGAAGGAATAAATTAAAAATGTTTTTGAAAGAAATTATG
>LPNX010384025.1:65050-85632 GCA_001517045.1 Pseudotsuga menziesii | reverse complement strand
TGGGCGAAGGTGTCTTAAACTGCATTAAAGCAATTTGAGCGTTAAGCTCGCGTAGCTTTTCTTCATTTCTTTCGTTTTGGTCCTGTAGTTTAAGGACACACCTTATAAGCTTGTTTTTATGGTTTTTTAATCGCAACAGATGCTTGTCGCTGGCGCCTATCTTTTCTTTCAAACCCTGATTATCAATTTTTAACAAATATCTACTGGCAGATATTTCACTTATTTTCTTCTCCATTATACGGACTCTATCCAGTAGACAATTAACGAACATGGGGTGAATGGTTTCCCCGACTTCATGTAAAACAGCCGAGGTCGCTTTGACCGAATTTTCCTTCATGACTGAATCAGTCACACAATCAACACGAGCCTCTGAGATTTCCTTATCCACAACTGGTGGAGTTTTAGATTCAGGCGTAATATCAACTTCAGGCTGGGCTGGCTGGGTCTCGATTGAAACAGAGGGGATCTCAGAATTTTCTTGAACAGTCACCGGGTGACTTGGCTCAACCGAATCGGTCCTTAAATCAGGATAGATAATGTTATCATTTTCATGGGCAGACAGAGTAATCTCCTCATCGTCGATTACTACTGTCTCAACAGGAGTCTTATCGTTCTCAGACCTTTTCACAGCTTTGACCCTAGCCATGCTTCGAGTCAATATCCTACTCGGCTTCGGCTTAGGCACACTTCCCCGACGACTACCAATTTTGTCACTAGCACTTGATGGCGTGACAGGTGACAAACCTGAACCCTTGGCGCGGCGANGGGCAGACAGAGTAATCTCCTCATCGTCGATTACTACTGTCTCAACAGGAGTCTTATCGTTCTCAGACCTTTTCACAGCTTTGACCCTAGCCATGCTTCGGGTCAATCTCCTACTCGGCTTCGGCTTAGGCACACTTCCCCGACGACTACCAATTTTGTCACTAGCGCTTGATGGAGTGACAGGTGACAAACCTGAACCCTTGGCGCAGCGACCAGTATGCAAAGGAGTGTGAGAAACGCTATCCATATTGACTGCGGGTGTCTCAGAGGGTTCTACATCCTTAGGACTAGGGTCTGGTGTAGGTTGATTCGATGAAGCCGAACCCAAAACCCTATGCTTACCACAGTCGGCAGGGTTACCAAACATACAATGACAAAATTTCGAAAAGCCATTGACTTCTAAAAATTGTTCCCAAGACCGAACCGATTTTGCCAATTCACTTTCGACCAAAATGCGAACCAGACCATGGTGAAATAAACTATGGCTTAAATGCTTCGGCCCTTTTTTGATAGCATTTGACATTTTAAACAAGCTGTGCAAGAGGTAATAGGGAATATTAATTTGAAACCCTATAAAAGCTTCCATTAAACGAAGGTGATACACATAAGCCGATGACAGTCGACCCTCACAGGTAAGATATCTATGAATTAAATCGAGAACAGGTCTCCATTCCTTACGAAAATACTTACGTGCGACACCGGCGCGAAACGAGACCTCCTGTGTTGGGTTTTTCAGCAAGCTGCGCCACTCTGTGATTTCCATTTTTTGGTATTTAAACCATTTCTGCCCTGTCAAAGGCAGACCAGTCGCATGGGCGACAGACCTTTCATCCACCCTGAAACACAAATCACCTATCTCGACCTGATAGTTCACCAACGACATGGCGAAAACCCGAGTAACCTCCGGATTTGAATCAGAAAACTTCCGCAGGAAATGCAACCATCCTACCTCCTTGACCTTGTGTAACAAATCAGAGTTTGACTCCAGCAGGGTTAATTCGCGGGGCTCGACTCGTATAACAGGATCCATCCCTGTCAACCTGCGGGCAAGACAATGCGCACAGCAAACCTGCCACCATAAAATTAATGACAGAGACGCGGACCGAGAGCACTTAGACCCAAAACCTGGCAACTGTAAACAATACAGGGGAAAAAATACATTTGGGAGCAGGTGAAACCCCCGTAAGCTCAACACAGGCGGAGCCATCATAGTTCGAAATGGCGAGCAATAACGACGGCCGAAGTGTTAAAACCTGATGTTATCATAATCTCTTCCAACTTAAATGACTAGGGTGGATGAGTTATACGAGTTGAGAGACGTTCCAATAACCAACCGCCACGACCAAACTTACGTACAGAGACTGAGACGTGGAGGGAGGAGGCATACGAGTGGCATCATTGCACTCTAAATTTCCCAGGAGTGTGACTCGTGCCAAGGATTTCACGCATCGTGCATTCAGCTCTGTCTCAAAGGTGGCGAATGATAACAAAATCCGACCGATACCTTTAGCAATCAATTTATCTGACTTACCCCGATCCATATCTCGACAAACATTGGATAAACCCAAGAATCATACATTTATATTAAATCAACCCTCGTTAACCACCATTGCATCGTTGCTAGACGAAGGTTATGAACATGATATCATAACATATTCTTAAGCCTGTAATAGAACATATCCACTATAATGTTTGATAAAGCATGGACTAGTAAGTTTACATTATAACCGCAAATTCTGATCAATACTCGTAGGGATAATATCGACCAACTCATAACTCAAAAATCATTGACATCATTGTTCTAAGGTTGCTCATGAAATTTGTTCAATTGGAATGCAGTATTTCAATAAATCAGTAGCTAGAGAAAAATCCACCATTCAGTAGCTAAGTTTATCCCTTCTAAATTTAAGACATTTCATCAAACAAAATGGGATTTTGTTTGATGTAATAATGGTTTTAGAAGGCTGTTGAGCAAGTGCACAACAGGCTCTAAACATCCTCCATTAACAACCCCAACATATTTTTTACCACCCAATAATGATTTATTTAACCATCCACGCTTTCCAAAGCTAGCTAGTGTGCTTCATTGGAGCATATTTTAATACGTTTTAGGGTTTGACATGGTCAAACCACTTGAGGATGAGGTGGATATACCTTAGAGAAGGAACCCATGAGGAATATTTCTATTTCCATGAGGTTGTTGAATATGCTAAGGAATTTGACTTGTCATACATGTGAAGCACTCCACTTATTCAATCCAAGGCACCTTGCACACTTTTCTATGTACTAGTAGTGGAGTGACCTACTTTACTGTTCAAACATGGGAAGGAACTCCTTATTGACTTGGTTCTTGCACACTTTTCCACATTTATTCACATGTGATGATGAGATATACCTACTTGAGATTCATACATGTTTAATGGGGGATTGTTATTGTACACATGTTCATGGACCTTGTGGACTACAGTTGTTATTTTGAGGAGTTAGTTGGAGTATTATATTAGTTTCTTATCTCATGCATCTCAAAGGGCACACTTGGAAATTGAAATCGTATTCTTTTGACATGGTCAAAGCCTATTTTTCAGTGACGCACTCCCTCCCTTAGAGGATTAGCTTGCACATTACCTCTTACTTTTATATGGAGTGGCCTCTCTTGGAGAGGGTGAAGACTAGTGATCATAATTGAGAAGTCAAATTTGATCAGACAATTACAAACTACTATATTATTTTATTATTTATCAAATTATCATAGATTTAGTTAGGAAATATTGTATTTTATTGTAAGAGAGATGAAGCTACCTTTATAAAAAGAGGATTTATCTCCATTCATTTGTGATTTTGTATGGAGTATGAGATACTGAGAGGTGAGAAAGGAAGTTTGTAGGAGCTTGGAAATGATGATGGATTGAGCTCCCTTGTATAATAAAATCCTTGAAGAATAATGACAAAAATGAGGTATTGATACTTTTTTGTATGGTTATGTTTATGCTATTCATTTTGTTGTTAATTTGTTGTAGAACCCTATTGTTACCAGACTTATATGAATGCCAAATGATGAAATCCTTTTATAATTTTGGAATAGTCAACATGAGGAACTATTTCCCCTTCATTTATTTGTTGTTATAATTTTGAATTATTTTAATTTATATATCAAATTAAGTGTTTGAGTAATGATTCAACCAAATATAATATTTCACATCCATATTGGTTTGATGAGTGAATACTCTAGCTCTCCAAGATAGTTTCCACGCATTTTTCCATAAAATACTTAAGGTTAATTGTATCAAATTAGTTCCTTTCATTTTGAGTACAGGATTAATAAATTTTTTATTGAATTAGTTATTTTAACCCAATACATTAAATGTAGAAACTTAGCCATTTATACCATATAGTCTAGCTTTAAGTATTGATTACAAAAAATTAGTTTTTTCATTCATATAATATTTCATAACTCCATTGGCCCAATAGATTGGTAAGCATTGGTTTCTTCCCATATAATATATTTTCCTTATTATTTATTTCTTAGTTTAATATCTCATCCATATCCCATCCCATACCCCTTCCTATTTCCATTTCCATTTCCACATAATATACACTACATCCCTTTTTTTATTAAAGCTTACTCTTCAAACTTCACCTTGGTCCTCCACTCCATAGCCTTAAAAATCATACCTTGGGGAAGCCCCTCTTGTATTGGAGAAGAGTCAACCTAAGTATGGGGAAGATTTGTCAATGTGATTATGGGAAGCCTTCTTGAGTTAGAAAAATATATCACCTTAATTTTGGGGACTTTACACTTTGTAGGTGCTATATTCTGGAGTAACATTTTCACATCGTTGTTAGTGATAAAGAATTTTTCTTGAAATTTCTAGTAGATCTGCTTGATTGTTTGATGATGGTTTCTTTTTTAAGATCAAATTATCATATTGGTGGCTCCTTATTTAATGGATTTTTGTTTTGAGGGTGAGGAAATCTAGCAAACATCTGAATAACTCACCTTGGAGACTCCATAGTTTTTATATGAGCTATAATGGTTGTATATTTTTCAAAGTTTTGTTGTAACCCCATGTGAAGAAGGATAAATAGGATAATGAAAATATTTTTGTAACCCCGTGTGAATAAGTTTGAGATCTTGAAGAAGATAAGCATTTAGTAAGTTGTATTATTCTCCAAATTTCTTAATTTGATGATGTATATGTTGATGATTTGAAGAGATATTTTTTTGAACACAAAGCATTAGAGAATGAGGAATGAGCAAATTTGTTTGATAGCAATGAAGTCTTGAATTCTTACTTATACTAAGAGGGGGGTGAATCTGTATAAAGCACACATTATACAATTTTTACTTCAAACAAATCTGTAGTAATTTATGTTTCAGTTAAAACAATAAGAGACATTAGTGCAAAAAATAATCTGTATAGTCAATATATATATATATATATATATATATATATAATTTGTTTACAATGGGAGCACCAATATCCAAAATGTGAGCACCAACTCACTCAGAAACCAACCTGATTGCAAGCATCAACTCACTAATTACAAGCACCAACTTGTAAGGACTTCAATCACCTGCAGAAGCACTAACTTTCTGACTTAAGGCACCAATATGAATGGATATCAATCCTATTATGTAAGATCCAGTTTGTTGTAGTTAGGCACCAACTTGATTAAAGATTGCAATATCCTTTTTTCTTCAACACCGACTGAATGGAAGCACTGACTCCCTCTTGTATTCTCCAACACCAACTAGATGGAAGAACCAACTTCCAATTGTGTTTTCTAGCACCATGTTGAGGCCTGGAAATTCGCAGGCAACAACAGTAAGGGATTCTCGCCAGTCAACGTTCCCAACTAGCCCATGACTATTTGGTGTAGGGAATCCTTCCGGTTTGTGGTCCGGCTACCGTAAGTCAAGTAACAAAAACAAAGGCTTTTACCAGTTACGGCTCGGTCCATCGTGTGTTTTTCGTATTTTTACCTTAATGTATGAGATGCATGTGCCTAACTAAATGCAGGGTGATAAGTATGCAGGGAGTAGTCACAATGTGATGCGTAGGTTCTTACCTCTCGTCTTAGCACTCACAAGCATCTAATCACATACAACAAGAAATTAAAACTAACTACCTAACCTATCCCTAGGGAGCAGGATTATCATTCATTGGTGAGTAATATATTTTGTACATGCATTATGAAAAGTTATAGATAGATACTTCTTTCAAGACACATGAACAATTACAGGTATTTGAACAACCAAATAGCCAATTGTTTATGAACAACATTCATTACTCACAGTGGAAAACATCACAAAATATAATGAAGAACATTCAAACAAGAACATAGGTTCAAGAAGTTAAAACATTCTCACAGTTGATGAAACACAGCTGAAAGCGAAATAGTTCCCCTTCAACATTTCTCATTTAATCACATTGATACATTCCACATTACGCTTTCTCCAGCAGGTAAACGTTGCAGTTGTTGATTGTAAAATGAAATAGTTCCTCTTACAAGCAAATGGTTTACAAGTTCTTCTAGGGAAAAAATTCCATTTTAGTTCTAACTTTCACATATTTAAACTAAAACAGTAGACCCCTTGGGCTAGCCCCCCAAGCATGCGACCTTTCAGTCCTTCAAACCCTTCACATTCCTTTATGTTTCCTGTATGCACTCATGAACTATTTAGTAATGGACAGATTGTCAGGCTCACGCCTTTATTGTTATTGGCTTTTCCTTCTGCTTCGATGGCCTTTCTAGCGATCCTGTCGGTTTCATTTCGATCCTTGCCAAACTACCCCTCTATGCCTTCGCACATCAGTTCCTTAAGTCCACCTGCAATCAACCCACGTGCATCATTCATTGGGACTACGTTATAAAACAAAGCAGCAAACTATACCAACTGAAACAGCTAATCCACAAGAAATGGCCAGGTGCACCACCATTAGGAGAATTTTAACAAACGCCAACACCACTACCTCGTCCTCCTACGGGCTGAAAAGAAGAAACACCAACGACGAAAAACAGAAGGATACTGACGTCGAAAGTCAAAAGCTTTGCCCAGCTGCAACGGCGGAAGAGGAAAAGGCTATAGCCTCCGATCCAAAGCTGTGGGTGGGAAAAATCTCAATCGAAAATTGGAAGAATAATAACATCGGAAGCTAAATTACTTTCCCATCCGCAATGGCAGAAGATAAAAAGACAAAGACATGCGACCCTTGGGTGGGAAAATTCCCAATAAGAAGTCGGAGCACTTTGCACTTCGGGTGCTAAGCCGCTTTGGGAGCCGCAATGGCGAAAGAGAAAATAATAAAGCCTCTGATCCAACATAAATTGATGCCCAATCCGAAGAAAAATTAAGTGTTTGAAAACTCAAAAATCAGCGACGGTTAAACTGTTTCACCTCAGAGACAATGGTTTGTTCAAAGGGCAACTGATCTGACGAGTCTTCGGCTAGCAATCCAAATTCAATTCTGCGACCCACAACAAAAATAATAAGACAAGCATCCTATGAATTAAAACAAGACCAAAAAATCAACCAAAATTAAAACAAGACCAAAAAATCAAGGATCCAACGATTAAAAACAACTCTAAATTATGAGGAGGGGACCAAAATTTAAGAAATTTGGGGAGAACAGTTGCAGCCACAACAATTGGCGATTACCTGGTGAACCTAGATCTCTGGGCAATTAATATTTGAGTGACAAACTATTTAACAACAAATGCACCTATTGAATTCTTCTAGCTATCTGGATTTCTCAAATGACAGAAGTGTGTACCTTTGATCATTGATGATAGTCCAATTTGGGAGAGTGGAAAACAAGATTTTCAAGTCCAGATAACTCTGTTAAGGCCAAAGGATGAGTTTCATTATTAATTTTGTCTTCAGGTAGCTTATATCTTGGACACCACAAGATTGTAGCATATGGTAAATACAAATATTCGTTTGTTCCTCATTCCCATGCCGCTTTAGCACTTTTTGTGCTTTTGGAGTTTTGTCCCTTTTCATATGAGTCCTCCTGCATGCCTTTATTTCTGAATTTTAATTCAGGCTCCTCTATCCCATAGTGTCCTTTTGTGTGAGCGGTGTACTTCATGTTTCAGCTCACGGACGGAGAGGAACTTTCGGCAATTTAGTACTTATGATTCAGCATTTGCTTTGATGTATGATGCTTTCAAAGGGGTTTTTGACTCTTATTTTCCTTTTGGCATTCATTTCTTGGCATGGGATCATTTATATTTAATATACTATTCACCTTGCTCCTTTCCATGGGTGCTTTGTTGTTGCCCCTTAGAACATTTTAAGTGTGACGTGGATGGAGCCTCAAAATAGTATTCCAGACTCTTTGAATATGGTTTATTTCACAGGGGTTAAGCAGGACTTCAATGCACATAGAGCTACTCGAGAAAAATGCTAAACTGGAAGAAGTTCTTTTAAAGAAATAGCAACATATAGTCCGATACCCAAAAATGTTTATCATTCCCAAAAATGTTTATCATTCCCAAAAATTTTGATGTTCCCCATGCAACCGCGGGTTCATTCCATTTATTGAAATCAATAAAACTTAAACTGAAACAAACTGAAAAACATGACTCAGAATACAGCCAAAAAGATTATTTATATACAAGACAGAAGAACTCAAAGAAACTCAGGAAAAATAAGGCTTGAGAACCAAACCATTTACTGGTAAGTTCTCTTCCCACCCCTATAGATCTTGCAACTTATAAGTACAAGGGCCAAGCTTTGCCGCAATCTGAAAAGGGCCTACCCACAACTGCTGGAATTTAGTATGCTTTCCTTTCTCATCATGGGGGTGATCCCATTTGAGGACTAAGTCTCCCACTTCAAAGTCTTTTGTTCCAAATTTATGTTTGTCGAACCATCTCTTTATTAACTCCTGTTGTTGCTTAAAGCGTTCTCTGGCTTTAGATCTAGCCTCTTCTGCTTTCAAAAGATTGCATATCCTCATCTGCAAAACTTCATTATCTAACCCTCTGGACTCTTGAGCTATTATGGAAGATGGTAGCATGATATTGGGGGGAAGAATGGCTTCTTTACCATACACAAGGGTATATGGTGACACTCCTATCGCAGAATTGGGGGTGACTCTATCAGCCCAACGGGTGTTTGGTAGCGCTGAGTGCCAACTCCTCTACTTTTCTATCACAGTCTTCTTTAAAATTCTAATCATATTTTTGTTAGTGCATTCAGCCAAGCCATTTCCTTGTGGATAGTAATTAGCAGAATAATGCAATTTTATCCCTTTATCATGAGCAAAAGCAGTTAATTTAATTGATGAAAAGTACATAGCATTATCAAAAACTAACAAAACTGGAACTCCAAACCTGGTCATGATGTGGTCTTGCAGGAAACTGATGACCTCATCTTGATTTATTTTGCGCAGCGGGACTGCTTCGACCCAGCGAGTGAAATAATCGGTCGTGGTCAGAATGTACTTGTGTTGTAACGAGGAATTTGGTTTTATTTCTCCAATGATATCTAACCCCCATTGCTAGAATGGTTCCGTGATCATCACAGGATTTAGGGGTGCTGCTGCTTTAGGTTGTCTCCCACTACACCTTTGGAAACTATCACACTTCCTGACATGTGCGTGTGCATATTTGAAGAGCGTAGGCCAATAGTAACTGGATCTGAGGATTTTGTGGGATGTAGTATCTCCTGAATAATGTCCCCCAGTAGGCCCGTCATGCAAATCTGTCATTACTTTTTCCGCATCTTCTTTCTCTAAGCATCTCAGAAGAACCCTGTCATAATTTTTTTTGAATAATACTCCCTCAACAATTTGATAGGAAGCTGATTTAAGACGCAACACTCTTCTTTGCTTAGAATTCCAATGTTCTAGCAACAGCCATGCCTGCAGATAATGCACGAGGTCTCTATACCAAGACTCGAGAGCTGTAAACAAAGGACATACCTCCATTAAATGTAATTCGGCTTCATCCTCCCAGGCCTGTTCTTCATTTTTTCCATTTTCAATCATCAATTTGCACAACCCTTGTCCTTTAACTATAGAGGTTGGCTTGAATTCAAGATCGTACTCTTGAAGAGTTGTTACCTAGTTGCCCCTTCTTTCTCCTAAGTCCTTCTGTACAATAAGGGACCTTACAGCTGGGTAGGGGACAACCACCTTGGTTCGACTTTTTAAAATATAAGGCCTAAATTGCTTTACTGCTTTAAATACTGCGTAAGCTTGTTTATCAATGGCTGGGTAATTTAATTCGGCCCTTTGTAGACCAGTGCTCATGAAATATATTGGGAATTCATCCCCTCCATATTCCTTTTGCGTAAGCACTGCTGCTAGCGAATCATCGGATGCAAAGGTATACAGAATAAAGTCTTTATCAAAATCTGGGCTTTTTAGGGAGGGTGCGTGTGCAATAGCAGTTTTAATTTTACTGAATGCATTCTTATCAATCTCAGTCCATTTGAATTGTGCATTTTTCTTCACCATCTGTTGTAGCGGCTTGACGATCTGAGCAAAATCAGGCACAAATCTTCGCACGAAGTTTATAGTTCCCATAAATGATTGCATCCCTTTTTTATTATGGGGTAATGGGATCTGTTCAATGGCCTTGATTCTTTCTGGATCTATAGAGATTCCTTTCTTTGAAACTATATGACCCAACAATTTGCCCTCCGTGACAGCAAACACACACTTTTTGGGATTGAGCGAGATGCCATATTTCCGACAGCGTTCCAAAATATGCTTTAAATGAAACGCATGCTCTTCTCTCTTCTTTGAGAATATCATAATATCATCAAGGTACACTACAGTACTACGGCCAATCAATCCATGGAAAGCTATGTCCATAGCCCTCTGAAACGTTGCTCCAGCATTTATAAGACCAAAGGGCATCCTTCTGTAGGCAAAGGTTCCCCATTTGGTCCTGAACGTTGTCTTCAATCTGTCTTCTTCGGTAACTAATACTTGATTGTAGCCAGAGAAACCATCTAATAACGAAAACAGCTCAGAACCTGAGACCATTTGTAGAAATTGCTCCATGGGTGGCACATGATAGTTATCTTTATCTGAAGCGCGGTTTAAATTTCTGAAATCCACGCATAGTCTGATTTCTCCAGATTTCTTCCTCACTGGTACCAGATTTGATACCCACTTAGAGTGTCTGACCTTAAAAATGATTCTAGCATCCAATAATTTCTTCACTTCACTCTGAATCAGCGGTTCCAATTTTGGATGCATTTTTCTTAAAGGTTACTGATACGGCTTGACGCCAGCTTTAATGGAGACAACATGCTTGATGATGTTGGTGTCGTATGTTTTCAAATCTTCATATGTCCAGGCGAAAACATCTTTATATTGTTTAAACAGACTGACAAACTTATCTCTTTCTGCTGGTGAACAACATTTGCCAAGATTCACAAATTTAGGATTCGTCTCAGTCCCTAAATTTATTAGCTCAAACTGTAGCGATGAGCTGTGAGTCTTCATGTTGGTTGGTCTTCTGAACTTTTCATTTAAATCGAACATTCTTTCTAACGTTCTGACTCCTTTAGGGATGAAATTATCATACTTCAGCTCGGCCTGATGTTCTTCATCATCTATAATTTCTCCTTTAAATACCTTGTCATTTGTTAAAAATTCTATAATCTGCTGGTCATCGTTGAACACTCGTAGGTTGGTAATCATATCAGGTACTGATGGCCTGAAAAGAAACTCAATAGAGCACCGATTATTAGTAGGTACCAGCCTAGTAGCTGATGTGGCCAACAGGTCAGCTGCGGCATTTTTAAGTCTTGGAATTGAAATAATATTGAATGCATTAAAACATTTAAGCAGGTCCCATACCTCATTTTGGTAAGCCTTCAAGTGAGGGGAAACACAATGTATTTGATTCTGGATTTGTTTCACAATAATTTCAGAGTCTCCAAAAACTTTTAGATTACTTACCTTTAATTCAATCGCTTTCCATAAGCCCTGCACCAGCGCTTCATACTCAGCTGTATTATTCGTACATTCAAACTCTAATCTACATGAAAGAAAATGTTTATTCTTCTGGAGGTCGATCAGGACACAGCCGGCCCCTAACCCTTCTAACGTCTTAGAGCCATCAAAAAAAAAAGTCCAAATCTATTCCTAGTGCTAAGTCTACTATTTTACAATCGATTTCATCAGCCTGCGAGAATTGAAGGAGATCAGGCTGGGTGTCTGACGTGTTGCTGGCTTCTTCTGCTTGGTAATTTCCTGGTTCCAACTCAATAAAATAATTTCCCAACATAGAATCCACTGGTTCATTCTTATCCTCAAGTCGAGTGACGTTGTATTTCATGTGAGGCTCCCTCAAAATCTTAATTTGGTTCGGACTTCCTTTATACGGCAGCCACAGATGTGACCAATCAGAGGCAAAATATCCGTTCAGTTTCGCTGACCAATCTCTGCTCAAAACAAGACCGTAAGCGTCTGGTATATCTGCCACCACGATATTAATGAATTGGCACACTTTATAATTTGATGACAGGTGGATCAGGACATCCTCCATTTCACCCATTACCTTTACATCTGTCCTGTCCAACTGGACAACTCTCCAAGTGGATGGCTTAGGCTGCCCATTTATCCTTTTACAGACTGAAATTGGCATGACATTGACTGACGCCCATGAGTCTACCAGGAAACTATGTATGTTGTGATTAAAAATTTCAAACGTGAGGAGGAAAGGTGGAATTTTTCTCTTAGACTTACCTCCAATGCTGGTTTCTCCGATTTCTTCTTCTTCTTTAGGCCAGTTGTCAATGGGCAGCCTCTCATCCGATGCTTCAAGTGCTTTCAATAGTCTTTCTTTTTGCTGCGGCACTTCACACATTTCGAATAGCAAAACATTCACTTTTACCTTCTTTAAATCCTCCACGACGTCATAATCCATCTGTTGTTCACTGGGATGAGGTTTATCAGCATTCATCTTTTCTTCATTTCGCTTGGCCAACGTATTATTCTGCTTAGGATCTTGGCTGGTAATAGTGAATTCTGGATATTTATCAGCTAAGGATTTATTTTGAAATTTCTTAACATTTCGCTGAAGCCTCTTAATATTTGGGAGTATGAGACTGTCTTCTTTAACTGACCCTTGGCTTCTTGTTGCTACGTTGGTTTCCATGACGTCCTTGTACCCCTGATTCTTTTCCTCTTATGAATCAAATAACGAAACAGAATCCCACAAAACCATGGTTTCCTCTTCTTGTTCTTTCATTGAAGTAGTATTCTCTTTTCTTTCTTCATCTCCCTCTTCTCTTAATATAGAGTCCAATAGTTGATTCATGACCAACGCCACAGATTTTATCCATTGGGGACAATTCTTTTCAGAGTGTGGTTGTTGGTGAAAACTGCAAAAATTGTCCATGCCTACCATTGTTAAATTCATAGATGCAGAATTGTGTGGAGGAGGTTGAGACTGATTGTTATCCTCTCTTTTCTTATAATAGGGCTTATAGAACTTTTGTGCTTCCTTTTCTTTCTCCAAGTCTATGATTTTATTAGAAAGCTTCTGCATCATTTTGGCCATACTTTCATAATCTGGTGATTTCTCCTCCTTAGGCTTAGAAAACAATAAGGCTTTCCTACCCCCACCTTTCTCTCCTGACTATTCGGGATAATCTTCGATACTTTCTCTTTCAGCTTCCACTATTTCTACCTCTTCATAGGTTTCCGTCAAAGTAGGCTTGGCCCTACCTTTGGAAAACATGGCCAAATCAGGGCCTAAAGCTGAGGTATAATATTCAATCAGGACCTTGTTCGAAGGTTTGTCAATGTCAAAAAAATTCTTGAGGTATGCTACAAATATTTGAGTAAAACTATGCACCTTCTCCTTTCTCTCTTTCTTCAAGGCACATAGTCCTTTCATGAAGGTTGCGTGAGTCTTTTGAATCACATACTTACTTCTAAAAATTCTCTCGAAGGTATCCCAATCAGGGATAGAGTTAGCAGGCAACCCAAAATACCATGATGCTGTAGCTCCTTTAAGGGTATGCAGAAATAGTCTACAAACTACATCCTCATACTCCCCAGCCCTCAACCCCTCTATCACCAAGTAAAAACTTTGCAGGTGATCATCTACTAGTATCTTCTCATTTGGGTCAAACTTAGGCAGTATCTTTTCAAAGGATTGAGGTAAATCATGTAGCGGGGGTGTTATATTTAAAGGTGATTTGGCTCTCCAGGAAGGTGGTGGATTCGGTGGGTTGGGTGGTTGATTGGCATTTACTCCTACCATGAGTATGGGTAGAGAGTGAGGAGGTGAGCCAATAAGACTGTGAGCGGGAGAACTATGAGGGGTATCTAGGACTTCTTGATTCAAAGGTAGGACAACTTCCTGTAAGGCTATTTCTACAAGTTCTTCCCAGTCTCCAACCAACACTGAGTCTTCTACTATAGGACGATCTTTCTTTTTATATTCTCTTATGGGAAATTTAGGAATAATTGGCAATACTCCAATCTTCTTTACATATGCCCTGGTGAGTCTTCTTAGGTCATTAACAACTTCATTGCCAACAGAGTATAGATGTTCTCTATTCCTTTCTTCCGGAATTGGATTATAAAGTCCACTACTTTTAGAGCTATTACCAGTGGAATAATCTTGGGAAAACAGAATTCCTCGGCCAGCCATGCACTGGCGGCCCTCCTTCTAGCGCCAAAACTGTTGAGGCCTGGAAATTCGAAGGCAACAACAGCAAGGGATTCTCCCCAGTCAACGTTCCCAACTAGCCCGTGACTGTTTGGTGTAGGGAATCCATCCGGTTTGTGGTCCGGCTACCATAAGTCAAGTAACAAAAACAAAGGATTTTACCGGTTACGGCCCGGTCCACCGTGTGTTTTTTGTATTTTTACCTTAATGTATGAGATGCACATGCCTAACTAAATGCAGGGTGATAAGTATGCAGGGAGAAGTCACAACATGATGTGCATGTTCTTACCTCTCGTCTTAGCACTCACAAGCATCTAATCACATACAACAAGAAATTAAAACTAACTACCTAACCTATCCCTAGGGAGCAGGATTATCATTCATTCTTGAGTAATATATTTTGTACATGCATTATGAAAAGTTATAGATAGCTGATACTTCTTTCAAGACACGTGAACAATTATATATATTTGAACAACCAGATAGCCAATTGTTTATGAACAACATTCATTACTCACAGTGGAAAACATCACAAAATATACTGAAGAACATTCAAACAAGAACATAGGTTCATGAAGTTAAAACATTCTCACAGTTGATGAAACACAGCTGAAAGTGAAATAGTTCCCCTTCAACATTGCTCATTTAATCACATTGATACATTCCACATTATGCTTTCTCCAGCAGGTAAAAGTTGCAGTTTCTGATTGTAAAATGAAATAGTTCCTCTTACAAGCAAATGGTTTACAAGTTTTTCTAGGGAAAAAAGTCCCTTTTAGTTCTAACTTTCACATATTTAAACTAAAACAGTAGACTGCTTGGGCTTCCCCCCCAAGCGTGCGACCTTTCAGTCCTTCAAACCCTTCACATTCCTCTATGTTGCCTGTATGCACTCATGAACTATTTAGTAATGGACAGAATTTCAGGTTCGCGCCTTTATCGTTATTGGCTTTGCCTTCTGCTTCGATGGCCTTTCTACCGATCCTGTCGGTTTCATTTCAATCCTTTCCAAACTGCTCCTCTATGCCTTCGCACATCAGTTCCTTAAGTCCACCTGCAATCAACCCACGTGCATCATTCATTGGGACTGCATTATAAAACAAAGCAGCAAACCTTACCAACTGAAATGGCTAATCCACAAGAAATGGCCAGGTGCACCACCGTTAGGATAATTTTAACAAACGCCGACACCACTACCTCGTCCTCCTGCGGCCTCAGAAGAAGAAACACCAATGACAGAAAACGGAAGGATACTAACGTCGAAAGTCAAAATCTTTGCCCAGCCACAACGACGGAAGAGGAAAAGGCTATAGCCTCCAATCCAAAGCTATGGGCAGGAAAAAACTCAATAAAAAATCGGAAGAATAATAACATCGGAAGCTAAATTAATTTCCCAGCCGCAACAGCGGAAGAGAAAAAGACAAAGACACGCGACCCTCGGGCGGGAAAATTCCCAATCGGAATTCGAAGCACTTTGCACTTCAGGTGCTAAGCCACTTTGGGAGCCGCAACAACGGAAGATAAAATACTAAAGCCTCCGATCCAACATAAATTGACGCCCGATCCCAAGAAAAATTAAGTGTTTGAAAACTCAAAAATCAGCGACGGTTAAACTATTTCACCTCAGAGACAATGGTTTGTTCAAAGGGAAACTAATCTGACGAGTCTCTGGCTAGCAATCCAAATTCAATTCTGCGACCCACAACAAAAATCATAACACAAGCATCCTCTGAAAACAGGCCGCAAGTTAATCTTTAAAATCAACCAAAATTAAAACAATACCAAAAACTGAAGGATCCAACGATTAAAAACAACTCTAAATTATGAGGAGGGGACCAAAATTTAAGAAATTTGGGGAGAACAGTTCCAACCGCAACACACCAACTGGATGGAAGCACAAAATATCGTTGTATTTTTTGACACCAAATGGAAGGAATCATCGAATCCCTTTTCTTGCCCCTTCCTGCCACCCTAAAAATGTAGATTATAACCGAACTATGATATGTATATTCTTTGATCTACATATTCACCTACTAGAATATATATCTCAATGGTGTCCAATCTATGACAATGTCTATTGAAATATCAACACTTTAGAACTTCATCAATCTTCTATCTTTAGATATTTGTGTTATTTTGCACTCTGCACTTTGTCATTTTTTATCTGCGTCCTTTACTTCTATGATCTGCATCATTCACTATGTATTTTCTTCACACATATTGGTACAGGGCATCCTTTTAAATTTTGAACTATTAGTAATTAACCCATCTAGACTAATATTAGGGAGTAAAGGGGTCGTTCTCCCTTGAAATTAACTTAGATAACCAACTTTGAAGCTCCTCAAGGACCTCATTGTTGTCACTAGTATTCGGGATCATATATGATTGTTGTTTTCACTTTGAATGCCATTAGTTTAAAGTAGTGTATCATCCACTATATACACACAAGAAGGGACCTAAACACCCTTTCCTTCTCAAGTATGCTCTTCATGATATTTGTGAATTAGAAAAGGGAGTGAAGGGTGAAATACCTCCTTTGCACACATAGCATTTTATTTATTGCAAACATCACTAGTTTGTTTAGAGCTCACAATACAATCATTTTAATTTTAAGCACTTCACTTAATTGAAAAAATATTATTTTCTTTTATTACATGTGTATTCCCACTAGCACCCACTAAGGGACCTAAAAAATCTACCCGACCAAGTATGCTCTTAACGATATATGTGAATCATAAAGGAAGGAAAAAGTGAAATACCTCCCTTACACTCATTAAATTCACAACAAAATCCTTAAAAGAAACCATTATAAGATGTTAATCAACTAAAATCCTCCACAAGAGGTCACAAAACAACATTTTATCTTGGTAGGATGTTTGGGATAGGAATCCAAATAATACCCAACAACTTAGTTTCATTAGGCATATTTTTGAAACATAACATTCTTGTCTTCTAGGGTACTTTAAATCCTGCTACAAGAAAGTGTGCTAAATCCCAGATCAACTACGTGTACCATGGCCATTGAGGTAAAAGTTGAGGTATATCCTCCATGTGCTCCCCTACAAGGTGCTCATCTTGTAGCGCGGGAGACGAAAATATACTACTCATGCATAATTGTCGATCCACACTTGACACAACGTAACCATAGTGGCCAAACTCAAGATACCACCAAGGAACACTTGAGAGTGCAAATGATTCTTGAAGTCAACTATTGTCATTGGGGTTGTTTCTAATTCTTCTCGATTGGAACATTGGACCCATCACCGGTAGAACTAGATATTTGTTACCTAGACTAGGAAATTAGTGTGTGGATTCCATTACCATCATCAATTGTGCTTTTGCAAGGACTAGTTACAATTGAGAGGAATGACATTAGGTATTCCTCTATATGGGAGGTACACCTCATTGGTACCTACTATAACTAGAGGTCCAAATGAGAATCCGACTTTACATACAAGTTTAGAGCCTTATGCAACAAGAATTTACAACATCGTCACTTTGAAAAATCAAATAATTCACCTCAACACATGAGGAATAACCTTTTACACGAAAGGCTTAGTCATTCTTGAGTCGAATCCAAGAATTATACTACAAGTTCCTGAGTCCAACTCAGGATACCTACCTCAACACATGAGGCCCAATTCTAGATGCACATAATATTGGCTTGGATAATGACTCATGATGTTGTATCTTAAACACCTTTCACACTTTTCTATGTATTAGTAGTGAGGATACCTAATTTAGTGTTCACATGTGGGGAATATATTTTTGTGGAATTGGTTCTTGCAAACCTTTCCACATTTATTCACACGTGATGATGTGACCTACCACTTTGATATTCATCGATTAATATTGCATGCATGTTCATGCACCTTGTGGACTACATTTTCTATTTCGAGAAGTTGGTTAAGGAGCACTCTCTTGATGGGGAGTCTTATATTATTTTATTATCTAATGCTTCTTGGAGGGAACACTTGGTGGATTATTGTAGGTGGACCATGGATCATATTCATCCATGGAATTGAGTATATTATTGTATTCATTATCTTGCATCTTGGAGGGTGCACTTGTAAGTGGACATCTTATCATCTTGACATGATCAAAGCCTATTTTTAGTGATGCACTCACTCTCTTGGAAGTTAATATTGCACATTAATTCACATTTTTATATTGGACGACCTCTCTTGGAGAGAATGATGATTACTAATCATAGTTGACAAGTCAATTTTGATCGAATAAGGCCTAGTTGCTCCATTATTTTATTATTATATGACTTACCATGGTGTTAGTTAGGAAATATTGTATTTTATTGTAAGAGAGATGAAACTAGCTTTATAAACAAATGGCCTTTCTCTTCATTCATTTATGATTGAGGATGAGTATGAGAGATCTATATGTGAGGGAGGAAGATTGTAGGAACTTGGAGATGATGATGGATTGAGAACCCTTTTATTATCAAACCCTTGAAGAATAATGAAGAAGTGAAGTATGGCTACTTTTTTGTATGTTTATGTTTATGATCTTAATGTTGTTGTTAATTTGTTTTACAAACCTATTTTTTTATCACACTTATATGCAGGCTAATAATGAAATTCAATTTATTTTTTTGGAACACTCAATATGTGGGAATATCCCCTTTTAATATATTTCGTGTTATAATTTTGCATTGTTTTCCTTCATATAATAAATTAAGTTATTGTTAGAGTAATAATTTAGCCAAATATAACAAATCCCTCATATTAGATTGACGAGTGGTGGGTATAGCTCTCCAATATTAGTTTCCATGAATATTTCAAACAAACACTTGTCTAACAAATTAGTTCCTTTCACCTTTATTACATGGTTAATAATGCCTATATCAAATTATTTTTTTCATCTAATTAGTATAACATGGCAAATAAACCCTTTATACTATATAACATACCTCACAATTGTTGATTGTGGAAAATTAACTCTGTAATTCATGCAATATTTTATGACCCATTTGTTGTTAGGGAAAGTGTTCCTATGGCTGTGGTGAGGACACCAACATACCAGGGTTACAGAATAACATACAATATTATGCAAGTACAAATATAAGCAAAAGTTCAAGGGTTAGAAAGGATGTGTTCCTTAAAAAATAAGGTTGATCCAAGGTTGCACTTGAGCCTTCCTCTTGCTATCCAAACAAGGAACCTGCAAAACGACTTCAAACCTTCCTCAAACCAATTTGACTACAAATAAAACATTGATATTCAAAATAACATGAAACCCTGATCTCATAAACATCCACACATAATAAAAAACTGAGATATATTAATACACAATTATTTGGAAAGGGAAGTGATAGGTAATAACTCCCGATTCATTTTATTCATGGCTAATGCATTCATTTATACATTACATGTGGTGGTTGAGCTTCATCAACCTTTTCACCTTCATATGTAACTGTTCAGCTTCCTACATAACTATTTATTTTCTTTATTTATTTACAATATATAATCCCAACGGATTATATTCTAACAATCCCCCTCTTAATCCGAAGGGGTTTTCGTAAGTCCGAGCATGTTTCTGAATCTTTCAAACTTTTCTCGTCCAAGCACTTTGGTGAAGATATCTGCAATTTGATCATTTGTGGAACAATGTTGAAGATGGACTGTCTTGGCCTCTACATGATGTCGAATCAAATGATACTTTGTGTTGATGTGTTTGGTTCGATCATGGAATCTAGGATTCTTATCTAGCTTGATTGCACAAGTATTGTTGATCAATAACGGTGTGGAGTCCTCTTGTTTTTCTTGCAAATCTTCAAGTATCTTCCTGAGCCATACTATTTATTTCGTTGCTTCAGCTGCAGCCACATATTCTACTTCTGTTGTTGAATCTGCCAAAACTGACTGTTTGCGTGATCTCCATGAGACAGCTGCTGATCCAAGACTCATAGTGTATCCAGAAGTTGATACTCATGTCTCCTTATCGCCATCAAAATCTGAGTCTGAGTACCCAATAAGTTTGAACTCATCCACTTTAGAGTACTTGAGTCCAACGTCTTGAGTCCCCTTCAAGTATCTTAGAACTCTTTTTGCAGCTGACCAGTGTCCTTCACAAGGTTTATGCATGAACCTTGAAAGTATGCCAACAACATAATAAATATCTGGTCTAGTTGTTTTAAGGTAGATAAGGAT
>LPNX010384025.1:53308-64650 GCA_001517045.1 Pseudotsuga menziesii | reverse complement strand
AAGAGAGTAAGGTACGGATGGTAGCCCATTTTGCTGTAGGAGAAAATGTTTCTTCATAGTCAATTCCTTCTTTCTGTGCATAGCCTTTTGCTACAGGCCTAGCTTTGTGCTTGTCAAGTGAGCCATCAGATCTGTATTTGTTCTTGTATACCCACTTGCAGCCAATTGGTTTGGTTCCAACTGGAGGGTCAACCAGCTTCCAAGTTCTATTCTTCATGAGTGCATCATACTCATTCTGCATAGCTTATTTCCACTCAGCTCGAGTAGAATCTTCTTCAAAGGACGTTGGTTCAAAGTTAGCAGATAAATTAAATTCACAATCAAATGATACATCCATGTCATCACCTGAATTATCTACTTCTCCTCCATTTCTTTTCGAACTTCTCGTTCCCGTCTTTCGAACTTCATCCAGATGGACACTTTGAAGTGTCTTTGTGGCCCATTTAGGAATCTTCCGTGATGGTCCTGGTTGATCAGCTGGTGGTGCTTCGTCATTGATTGAGAGTCTTTCAATTCTCTCAATCACATCATCCATTTGAATCTATTGATTAGGTGAAGTAGTAGGAACTTATTCATGCGAGGGAGTTGGTGCTTCATATGGAAATTCCAAAGGTTGATCCAGAATAGGAATCCCCCCTTCAAGGTTTGGAATTTCATATTCATTTTCAGAATATGTCTTTGGATGAGATTAACTTTCCAAATGATCAAGCTGTCTCTCAATGGACTGGTCATTTTTATTAGTCTCAAGAAAAATGACATCTCTGGAAATAACAAATTTCTTGTTTACCTCATCATACAGACGGTATGCCTTGGAGTATTCTTCGTACCCCAAGAAAATGCATTTTCTGCTTCGAGCACCAAGCTTGTTTCTTTGCTCCTTTGGAATCAAGGCATAACAGGTGGAACCAAAAACTCTGAGATGCCTAACTGAAGGGAGATGGCCAAACCACATTTCATGTGGGGTCTTGTTATCAAGAGCATTTGAGGGACTTCTGTTTCTCAAATAGGTTGCACATTTTACTGCATCACCCCAAAACATTAGTTTTACATTTTTGAAAACATCATTGAGCGAAACATATTCATTATGGTTCTATTCATTCTTTTTGCTACACCGTTTTGTTGAGGATTGTAGGGAACTGTAGTCTGATGTGCAATTCCATGTTGGCGAAGATAATCTTCAAAATAATTTGAAGTGTATTCTTTCCCATTATCAGTACGAAGTGTACCAATTTTTTATTGTGCTTGTTTTTCTATCAATGCATGAAAGACTTTGAATGTTTGAAATGCTTCTGATTTTGTCTTTAAACAGTAAATCCAACACATTTTTGAGTAGTCATCAACAAATGTCATAAAATACTTATTCCCATTTGCAGAAGGAGTTGGAATTGGGCCACATAAATCAGAATGCACTAATTCTAATTTCCTACTTGCTCTGAAATTAGATTCATGGAATCCCAGCTTACTATGTTTCCCTAATATACATGCATCACATTTGTTCTTCTCTTTGGGAATGGTGGGAAAACCAAATACACCATTCTTTCTCAACAAACGAAGACTGTTATAATTTAGATGAGAAAATCTTGCATGCCACAATGAACTAGATGACAAATTACCTTCTCCATGCTGAGAGAGGTAGGCATAGTTCTGAACTCTTGCAGATGAACCCTTTAGCTTCAGCAGCTTCCCATATTCATATCCAGTCATGATGACTTGGTTGTCAGAGGACTTTCTTATTTCTACGATTCCATCAAACATGTGGTTGGAATGGCCTCACTGTTGAATATCCACTAAGGACAGCAGGCTTCTCTGCAAATCTGGAAGATAAAGAACATTCTTCAACAAGAAATCAGGGAATCCAGGCATCTTCAGTCAAATGGTGCCCATTCCCTTTGGTTTAAGACTTGACTTATCTGCAAAGTACACTATGCCATTTATTGTTTCATTAAGTTCTTCAAAACAGTCTTTTGTAAAGGTCATGTGTGATGTTGCACCAGTATCAAACAGCCAACAATATTTGTAAGATGAAAGTGAAGTCATTTCATTAATTCCAAGATTACAATGTGCAACAATACAGTGAGCAGAATCAGAAGATTTACTAGCATATTGGTTTTTACTGTTATCTTTCTTCTGGTTATGCTTGTCTTTGATGGAGTCCCATGAAGCCCAACACTGATCTGATGTGTGCCCAGTCTTTCCACAACGCTTGCACTGCAAATCTGATCTTTTGCTGGAGGTGTTTCTACCCCCTCTGCCTTTGAAATTTCTTCTTCCTCTGCCTCTCTTGCTACTTTCTCCTTTGGGATGATCTTTGCCATAGAGAGTGGCACCAACTCTAGAAGCTATAGATTGCATCTTTTACAACTGTTAGTGTAATTTACAAGAATGAACTTAATATGACAAAGAGAAATAGAAAAACAATAACCTTGCAGGTCTACAGTCTCTGCCAAGGCGAATAAAATCTTGATATGCTGTCAATAAGCAAATTTGCTGGTGGCAATATCATACACGAATACAATTCTTTTCATACTTCTTGCAGCAAAATGAAAGAAAATTGCAGTCTCAAAAGCATATATACTCAACGCATATATACAGCTCCAATATAGATTCAAACTCACGCAGCATATATAGATTCAATATATACTCAGTTCACACAACAAACTCACTCTCCACGCAGCATATATACAACTCTTCACGCAGCATATATACAGCCTTCAGCATAAAAGATAGGTTTTTATACCACGCAGTCTTCAACAGTCTTCAACGAATTAACGCTATCACCATCAACAATGTAAACAATATGAATCATATGGAAATCATAACACTCTTCTAGTACGTATAGTATGGTCACTGCCTCAAGTTCAGAAATGTTACAGAAGTAAATTTTACAGCAGAAATGATTAACTAGAAATTAGGGTTCGCCCTCACTCTTCAACCCAGCTTACAACGAACTCATTTCAGGATGAAACTTCACCTTACAGACTGCCAGAAGCAGAGTACGGCCCAGTATGCACTGAAGAAAGTCGGTCGGTCTCTTTTCATGCTATATCTCAGACTGAACTCGTGGTGTGGGTGGATTTTCCTCTGTTTCTATTAGCCTATCTCTCCACCTTTCACTTCACACTTCGACTTCCTTCACTCTCAAAGTTTGATGTCATTATCAGAAATGTAGATTCAATATTTACAAAATAATATTCTTATGACTTAAATACATCATTCGTGGACTCATATATATTATTTCTCCATAAAACCATACATGCATGAACAGTTAATCATTCATTCATGGAATCGTCTCAGCAACAACATGAACTCATACAAGATGCATGTACCTTCACGCAAATACTTGAGTACAAAGGTTTACCTCCACGCTCTTGAAAAAGGATTACTATAGATCTTCAGTCACTGACTTCAAGGAAGTCACAGTAGCATACCATGGATTCAATCAACGCAAAGGAGCAGTATCCTCACATAGCACATGCTCTTCTAGTCGTAGCTTCAAATTCGAAAGAGAAAAAAATGCAGTAACCATAGTTCAACGCAGCGTGTCACCGAGCAGATTCTACCCAACAGATACGCATGTTCTTGTTTTTGCAGCAGTCTTCATCGGAGAATGGTGCACAGCTTCACGCGTTCCACCAAATGCTTCACGCTTCACGCAGTCACTTCACATTGCGACTTTGATGACTGATTGTAAGTGTTCCAAGTGGGTAAAAAACTATCACCTAGAATTTTGACAGGACCAATCAAATTAGGGTTTACTCCACAATATTCACCCACAACATTCTCTTTCTCATCAACTGTCAAACAGAGAAGGATGGGAGGACTGGGAAAATGGGGAATGGCTGAACACACAGCCAAATACACAACAAAATACCAGCCACAAAGACAAATGGAAGTCGCAACTCCAATGCACGGTTCTGAAAAATTAGGGTTTACAAGAGGGACACACAAAATTATTAGCGCCGAGGCTATAAGAAAAACACATAAAGAGGTAGACTGATGGGGCAGCAGACTGATAGGTAAATGGAGGTCTGGCAAGCAGACTGCCAAGATAAAAAATCATACAGGTAGGTATTGTTCTATTGAAAGGTAGACTGGCAACAGGCAGGCAAGAGTTACGACCAAGGTCTGATAACCCATGCAGAATGGCAGGCATGCAATGCAGCCGAGAGTTATGGTAGGCATCCAAGATCTGATACCACTGATAGGTAATAACTCCCAATTCATTTTACTCATGGCTAATGCATTCATTTATACATTACATGTGGTGGTTGAGCTTCATCAGCCTTTTCACCTTCCTATGTAACTGTTCAGCTTCCTACATAACTATTTATTTTCTTTATTTATTTACAATATATAATCCCGACGGATTATATTCTAACAGGAAGAATATCAAGCCTTTATTAATCAATGAAAAAAGTAAAAATATATACCTTTTGATCAATCAAGGCACCTCAAGAAACCTTCAATATGGATCACCTGCTTCTCTCCTCCAAGAATCCCAACCTCCAAGCTCTGCAACAAGGGTAGATGAAAAATAAGGAATAGCTAAGGGGGATAATATTCTAAAAGTTTCCAGCATAAAAATACTATAGTAAAAATACCCTTCATGGTCCCTTCTTCCTCTCTTAGATAATAAATGGAGAAGACCAGATCAAGAGGAAGCAATTACAATGGAGGAGGCAATTCCAAAACTACCCAAACCACCCCATTTCGAGGTTTTTTTTATCTATATTTTAGGCATTTTTAAGGTAAATGCTACTGGACCAAAGGAAAGTAGCATCTGGCACACTATTGGAACACTAAAAAAAAGAATGTGCAAGGTGAAAAACGCTAGTGGACCAAAGGTGAGAGGCATTTTTTTGTTGATGTATATGTAACTTCGGAATGTATTCTTCTATGTATCTTATATATTGTAACCCGATGTTTATTCCGGGATGTCTCTATTATGTATTTGAGTCATGTGATCATGCCCCGATGTTCCGATCGGGAGGATTAATAATGTAATCAAGTCATATCAAGTCATTAGGTAAGTCCCCACAGTTTCGAGGCACTTGAGTTATTATACACTAATTAAGGTGTAGGCTCGAGTAGTAATTATTAGGTTGAGCCTACGTGTGAAAAGGCAATTCAAGTGAACGGATGAATATAAATAGAGAGTGAGAGTCTCTCTATTTATCACTCGTGAAATACATCACTTGCTCTCCCAAGTGTGGCGCACTACTGGAGAAGGAAATTTTGGGACTCGACAGAAGACAGAAGGCTACTGCTATTTTGGGAGATCTCTTACTGTTGTGGTGTTGATTTTATCTTAGAGGAAGTTGCGGGGTTTTCTCCTTTATGGTTTCCCCGAGGAAAACTCTTTGTGTCTCTTGTCTCTTGTGATGTGCTTGTGTTTTATTGCTGTGCTTTTTATTCTCTCAGTGAAAAGATCCTAAGATCATAATGCTAGCTTAAATGTGATGAAAAACTAACATGGTATCAGAGCTAACCTGAGAAGAAGACATTGTGCAGCTACAGGAACTAGAGCTTCCTATTTTGTGGATCTTCCTCCACATATTTTCAGCAAAAGTATGCTAAGATGACTCCCCATTTAAGTGTGCATCTTTCTGTCGATGCGGAATTCAATCTCAAGCATTTTCAATTTCGATGTAGAAATTAGGGATTTCTACAGAAGAGGAATTTTTGAGTGAGACCAGCATAGGGTTATTCTCCTCATCAAAACTGAAGTTTAGAGACCTGGATTAGGAAATTTGGTTGGGTGAAACTCCAGGAAAGTCAAACCCTAGTTTGACCCTAAGCTAGGAGAAACCCTAAACACTAAAACTGCTACGTTTTGGTACAGTCGCTATATTCCAAGATTGGAGAAGTATCAGAAGCTTAAAATTTCAGGGGATGAATATAAAATCCTGATGAAGCCTGTGTCCAAAAATCAGACTCATATTCTCTGTACTCCAGGAGATATGATCTCTCCAAGTTAGGGTTCCAGCCTCTTCCAGAATTCATACCTAAACAGGACATCTGGGAAGATCTGAAATATCTTGAGCTAAAGAGGTCCAAATGTAATTACTGAAGATGTTCCAGAAATGGCATGGACTTTAGTTTTGGTGGTCTGAATATCAGACTCAGAATATGAACCAGTGACACGTGGCATGCCGTACAACTTCGCTATTCTGAACAGTCCTATAACAGGACACCTCGGGAAAAGGATCATAAATCCAAAATGGTGAAACCAATTATGATGAAACCTACGGATTTGGATCAGGGACATGCTATTTTAACTCAGTATGAAATTTTAGACACAGAGGATCAGTAATTTTGGAGATATCATAGAAACAGTAACAGGCATTTCTGCAGAAGAAATCAATAAATTAGGGCTTCCTGTTTCGGAAGCTTCCCTCCACTGTTTTCAGAAAAGAAGTACATTGGACAGCTCCATTTGAAGAGATAAATCTATTTGTCCAATTAAATATGAAATTTCCCAAGTTTTTAAAATTAGGGTTTCTACGACAAACCCTAGATCAGCGAACTCCGAGACAAGGACAGACACCTCAAATCGGTAAGATCTAATCTTTTGTATTTCCATTTGAGGTTCTCATTTCAATATGATCTATCACAATAGCTTGATGATAAGCTTGGTGAAGTTGACAACTTCCAAGCATAGAAGTATTTTATCTCTCTGAAGAAACTGGATTGGACACCTACATGAGTAATAGAGGTTCCAGTTTCAGAGGGAGACGAGGCCAAAGAAGACATCATGCTCATGCTACAGAGGATGATGAACCATCCAGAAAGAGATCCATATATGAAAGTGAAGATTCTTCAAGCGAGGATGAATATGTTCTGATATCAGCTCTCACAGGTAACATTACTCATGGAAGTGATGATTGGCTTATAGACAGTGGGGCTTCCAAACATATGACGTGATTCAAGGAATCCTTTGTAAGACTGTTAGACATGAATCACCTCACAAGGTGAAACTAGAAGATGACTACCAATATCCAATAAAAGGTAGTGGGGAATCTTCATACATGCTAGACTCTGGTAAGTCTCTAACAATGAAATAAGTATTGTTTTTTCCAGGACTTAAGAAGAATATTCTATCCATTTTAGTCTTGGATGCAAAAGGAATACGGGTTGCATTCATAGATGGTCAAGTCATCATGTGGCCAAAAAGAAAGACTATCGATGATGCGGTAGTGATTGGAGAACAAGAAGGAGGCTTGTACAAATTGAAGGGCCATCTAGAACAAGCCTTGATCCATGACATGGTAGAGCCAAATGAGCTTTGGCATAGAAGGCTTGCACATGTGCACTACAGAGCACTACCTATTGCATTCCAAACAAAGCATGATGGAGTTTGCAAAGGATGTGCGAAAGGGAAGAATACAAAGAAGACATTTCCTAGCAGCAAAAGCAAAGCCAAAGGAATTCTAGAAATCATCCACTCCGATGTATGTGGTCCAATGTCATCAAACTCACTAAGCGGGTATGCATACTATGTTTCTTTTATTGATGATTTTTTCTAGAAAGACATGGATTTACTTTATGAAAAACAAATATGAAGTGTTCAGCAAGTTCAAGGAATTCAACGCCTTGATCAAGAACCATACTGAAAATAAGATCAAGACCATTCGATCAGATAATGGTGGAGAATTCACTTCGAATGAATTCAAAGAGCTATGCAAAGAAGCAAGGATTAAGATGGAGTTGTCAACTCCTTATAATCCACAATAGAATGGGGTTGCAGAACGGAAGAACAGAATTTCAAGCTATTTGAAGGGAAGAACAAAAATCAGAATATGACCTAAAGAATCCAGTTGAAGAATGTGAAGATCTAGAATGCAGAGACCATGCAGTCATAAGAGTCTCTCAAATCAAGAACAACTTGAAGCGGTAAAAGAAAAAGTGAAGAATGCAAAAGTGATGATGGCCACCTTGAATGGCCTCCGAGGATTGTGGAATTCATTCAAGGAATGTGTTCTAGAAGGAAGTGATTAATTTCAGAAAACTTTGGGAAGAAGAAGAAGCTTGAATCATAAGAAGAGAAGAGAAGAGGGGAGAAATTGAAGATCAAGATATCGCCATCCAAAGAAGATCCCTCAATCAATGAGGAATATGAACAACTCAACTCTTGAAGAACTTCTTATCCACCTTAGCTTTTGGATAAGAAACAATGTTATTATGAATGAAGAAGATGATGAAGCTCAAGGCTCAAGAAGGAGTCTACCCTCGAAACAAATAAAGATAAGTATTCAATTGTCATTTCATTATATTATTTTGTTATGCATTTGTTTATATTCATTTATTGTATTATGCATGATAGGATGTTTACATTAAAGACAGAATACTACTAATATGCATGTGATGGGTAAGTAGCTCATGGGGCTATACAAATTCTCCATTGCTACATATCTAGAATGAAACTTCTTTGCTGACATATTGGATTAGTGCACAATCTCAATGTTGTCCTGGTAGAGATGGAAGGCATCTAGAAAGTTTCAATGAGATATGGATGAATGTTGTATTGGCTAAAGTAGTTGCATGATCATTGCATAAGTGTTTTCCAGTATAAATATTCCTTATGAAATGTTTCTAACCATACAATTGCATTTGACTTGTAGGAAAGATCGCATACATGATGAGCTTGATGAATATCTTAACCTTTGCCACAAGGTTGATAGAGGATGACAAGCTCACAGATGGGTGCAAGATGAACTTTTGAAGAAGTTCAAGATAGAGGATCTTAGTATCCAGTGATCCTAGATGGATACTACTTGTCACTCCAGTACAGAATGTTTCAGTGCATAGAGTACGGAAGACAGAGGGAGTATGATGGTCCACTTCAGAGGGAGTGATTGCAGAAGATCCTGAGGTTCGACATGGTATGACAGGATGGGAATATTACTAATGATTCTAGGCTTTACTGAGAGTAAAGTGGATTTCAACCTTTGCTTCAAGATTGAAGACAGAAGACCAGTGATGCTCCTGTTATGTGTCGATGCACTATTGTTCTAGGCATGGAGGTGTGGCAGAGTACAGATGGGATCTTCCTTGGACAAGGGAAGTATGCAGTAGAGATCCTGAAGAGATTCAGGATGATGGACTGCATGACCACACCTATGGCATCGAACCTAAAGCTATTGAGTGATGCTTCGTCAGAGTCGGTTGATGCAACGATGTATCGTCAGATGATTGGGTCATTGATGTACCTGACAAACATGAGACCAGACATTTGCTTTGCTGTGAACACCTTGAGCCTGTACTTGACAGATCCGAGAAGTGTTCACTTGATTACTGCAAAGAATATTCTGAGGTACCTGAAGGGTACAATTGATTATGGGCTCAAGTACGATGCGAATCAGAAGATTAACCTGGAGGGTTATGTTGATTCATATTGGGCAGGCAGTGCCATCGACAGGAAGAGTACTTCGAGATGTTGCTTCAGTATGGGATCAAGTGTGATCTCTTGGTTTAGCAGGAATCAATCCTGTGTGGCACTGAGTACAGCGGAAGCAAAGTATGTCGCAGCTTGTTTAGCTAGTTGTGAAGCAGTATGGCTGCGGAAGCTAATGTCTGATATATTTGATCTGCAGTTAGATGCTACTTGTGACAACCAGATTTGCATGAAGTTGTCAGAGAATCCAGTGTTTCATGACAGGTAGAAGCATATCGAGATCAAGTATCACTATATCAGGGATATGGTGCAGAGAGGAGCAATGAAGCTCCTGTATGTTGCGACGGAGGAACAGATAGCTGATATATTGACGAATCCATTGGCTAGGCTGAAGTTCGAGTACTTCGGAGAGAGACTTGGTGTTCTCCAGATCGAGGCTTCCTCCCAGAGAAAGTGATGAGACCCATAGCCATTTTGACATGGTGAGAGGATTGGTTCCTTCCATGGTCAGATGTAAGGGCTGAGCCATTCTATCATGGTGAGAGGATTGGTTCCTTCCATGTCAGATATGAGTGCTGAGATCCATATCCATTCTGACGAGTAGGTCAGATATAAGGGCTGAGCCATTCTGTCATGGTGGTAGGGTTTCTCCCTTCCATGTGAGATATGAGTGTTGTCCATTCTGTCGAGAAGGACAGATGTAAGAGCAATTGCCATTCTAGGAATGGAGGCACCTAGTCAGTTACCAGGAACACTCAGTATAATAACTGAGTAGCCATTCTGATGTGATAGAGGGATGTGTTCCCACTTGATCAGATGTAAGGGCTTTACCATTATGTTCATGGCTAAAGGATTAAGTTCCTTCCATGTCATATGTGAGTGTTGTCCATTTCGACGAGCAGGTCAGATGTAAGGGCAACTGCCATTCTCTAGGAGAATGGAGGCGCCTGGTCAGTTACCAGGTAGCTCAGTCGAGGAGGACTGGGGGCCATTCTGATATGATTGCTGGGATGTGTTCCCCTCATGATCAGATATGAGTGCATGCCCTTCCATCATTGTGAGCAGGATGTGTTCCCACCTGGATGGATGTAAGTGCTGAGCCTTGTCATAGATGATAGTAGGTGTGTCCTACCATGCTGGTGATTGTAAGTGCTGTGCCATTTCACAGATGATAGTAGGTGTGTCCTATCATGCTGGTGACTGTAAGTGCAGTTCCATTTCATAGATGATAGTAGGTGTGCCCTATCATGCTGGTGATTGTAAGTGCAGAGCCTTTTCACAGATGGTAGTAGGTGTGTCCTACCATGCTGGTGATTATAAGTGTTGAGCCTTTCCACAGATGGTAGTTGGTGTGTCCTCCCATGCTGGTGGTTGTAAGTGCTGAGCCTTGTCATAGATGATAGTAGGTGTGTCCTACCATGCTGGAGGATGTGAGCACTGTGCCTTTCCACAGATGATAGTAGGTGTGTCCTATCATGCTGGTGGTTGTAAGTGCTGAGCCATTTCACAAATGATAGTAGGTGTGTCCTATCCTACTGGTGAATGTGAGTGCTGGGCCTTTCTGATGGGATTGTAGTTTACTACATGATCAGATGTGAGTGCTGGGCGTGCCTTTCTGATGAGCAGGTTAGATATAAGTGCTGGGCAAAGACCTACATGAGGGTAGGCCTACAACCAGCATGAAAAAGGGCTGGCTCTATAGAAATTCCTATGACAAGAAGAATCATGAGATAGCACCAGTGTTGATCCAGATCGAGTGATGATCCAGATCTAGTAATGATGATCCAGCAGTAATGATCCAGATCGAGTGATGATCCATATCCAGTCCAGTGATGATGATCCAGATCGAGAGATAATCCAGATCTAGTGATGATGTTCGATGATGATCCAGATCGAGAGATGATCCAGATCCGACGATGACTTGAAGATGAAAATGAATTGAAGACGA